>WEIT01027575.1:67699-92661 GCA_013389985.1 Dryoscopus gambensis | reverse complement strand
GCTGCCGGCTCTGCGGACTTTGGAGCCGGCGAGGCGCGCCCTGCGGGATCAGCCCCCTCTAGCCCCGGAGGAGCCGCTGGCTCGGGAGCCCTGCTGGTGCCCGCTCTGCTCGGGAAGCTCCGGGTACGCAGGCTCGGTGCTCCTGGCCTCCCCGCGGGCAGGGCCGACTGCCACGCAGGGACGGCCGGCGGAGGCCGGGAGCCCCCGAGGGAGGAGCGGAGTGTGTGTGTGGCAACCGTGGGTCAGCCCAAAGTCCCAGCCGTGGCTATTTCCAGGGTGCTGTGGGCACAGACTGCGGGATTCACTGCTCTGTAATTAGTCTGTGTTTTCATTGCCAGGAATGGCTTTCACTGTAACACAAATAACCTATGTTTGTGCTCCTGCTCTGTAACTTATGGGACATGTAACCGTGCCATAGCTGTATGTACCCCACAGCCAGCCAGGTTTGCCCCCCACAGCTAGGGAACGGAGGACAGCAAGGTGCTTTAGGAAAGAAATATATGTTGAGAGATGAGGCAAGAGAGAACCTGCGTGTCAGCGTGGCTAGGCTGTTCCTCCTGGGATACCTGAAGCCCTTCCCCTTCTGGGGGAATCTGTGGGCAGGGATAGGAACACCGGTGCAGTGCTGGTTCGGGCAGATGTAGGTAGGAGCACCATGACAGTTGTGTGTTACCGTGGATGGGATGGCTGTAGCAACAATCCAAGCTGGATCCCGTGTCGTTGTCTTCTCTCTGAGCAGAGCTGCCAGAGACTGAACAAATGCTTCCCAGCGGTGCCCGGCCCAGCCCCACACTGCACAGCGTGGACACACAGGGCTCCAGCCTTCCCAGATCTCCTGTGTCTGGCCATTGCTGTGGGTACAGCGATAGCAACCACGGAGCTGGAGGGCTCTCTGCAGCTACACCAGCTTGGTTTTAGGGTCTGGGATGGGGTCAGCAGTGGGGACACAGGCGAGGGTGGTACCAAACAGGACGTAAAACCTTCCGCACAGGAGGGAGGATGGGATGGAACAGGGCTTTGGCGTGCTGAGCAGGAGCCCGATGGTGGCCAGTGCTCCTTGGGCAGCATTTGGCGGCACCGCGGGGGCTCGGCCCTGCTCCTGGGCGATCCCGTGGATCCCTGAGGAGGGAGCTGTGAGCTTGGCGCGCGTGGCGCTTTCTGCGCTCCCAGGAGAGCGTCCGACCGTCCTGTTCCCGGAGCCTGTCCGCATNCCGCCGCTCCTCCGCCGCCTCCGCAGGCACCGGCGCTGGACAAGCCGCTGCAGGCAGCCAGGTACCGCTCCTTTGCGGCGTGGGGCGGGGGACGTTCCCATCCGGTGACTGAGACGGGCAGGGTGCCCAGCCATCCTGGAACAAAGGACCGCTTTGATGCGCAGTTTCGGGCAGAGCTGGTGAAAACTTTTTTTTCCTTGTGAAGCTTTCACTTAGCCAGGTGGGCGCAGAATTTCTCTGTGGCGGTTCTGAGGGGTGAAGGGGTTTCTCTGGCTTGTTTGTTTCAAGGATACGCAGCGGGCGTGCCTCCTGCTGCCAGACAAAGCCGGAGAAGCGATGACGGAGGCAGGTCATACAGCAGTGGCTCTCAAAGAGCCTTGTTTCGCCCCAAACCCTCCTTCCATTAATTAACGGCTTCCTAAGCTGTTCCGAAGTGGAGGTGCACCCCACCAAAGGTGGTGGGCTGGGGGAATTGCTGGTAAGCTTCTGTGAAGGAGAGGATGCGCCTGGGAGGAGGTATCTGAAGAAGAGCTGGGGGATGGTGTTGCGGTAGAATGCTCCGGCCAGGCAGCCGGGAGAGATCTGCACAATGGTGGGAGGCAGCAGCACATTACCAGAAACAGCAGGCTTCTCTGCGTCTTGCATAGCTGGCATCTGGCACTCTGCTGCAGTTCCATGCTCACGTCTCCTCTAGTGCCCTTGGTCTCCTCTCTGCCATGCCACCTTGGAGATGTGGAAAACACCCACCCCTGCCTGTGCTTGTGGGGAAAGAGGGTGGTGTTCAGCACACAGCAGGTCAAAGATCTGGCCAGCTCAGACACGGGGTAAATAAACATGGCTGTGCTTTGCTGTAATTGGCAGAAGGAGCAGGAAGCATGTGTTCTCTCATCTGCTGTTTTGGAGGAATGTCCAGGTTGAAACAACAACATTAACCCCAAATACCAAAATGGCTCTTGGGGCACAAAGGACACGTGGCAAGATTCTGACCTTGGCAGAGCTGCTGGATAAATGTTTAATTTCCTGGGAAAGACCCACGGAGCTCTTCTAAGAGCTCTAGCCAGACAGGGGAGCCAGAGATAAAACATCCTTTGCTTGTTATGCAGGTAGAGGTTTGTCCCTGTGACTTTGCCTGCCTTGCTGTGGCTTACAAAACCTGTTTGCTTCTGGAAATAGCAGCACAGTCTTGCAGCCTGCAGTCAGCTGGTCTTTGTGGGTGCCCCAGGTACACCATGGAGGGAGTGTGGGCGCACCAGAGCCCTTCAGGGCACACAGGGTGGCTCCAGAGCTCCTGCTGGTCCCATCTGCATCCTGGTTGTCTCCCGTGCTGCTCAGGCACATCCAGTGCATAGCCCTCACATTAGACAGATGCCTGCAAAGGCACTGGCTCCTGGGAATTACTCTGCCTGCTTTAATACTGCTTTATGCTGTCAGGGCAAGGTAATGGCTCTCGCTCTGGTTTTTTATAGTGCGAGACTCCCAATCAGATTCTGAAGCTGGGAAGAGATGCTTGCCCTGGCTCTGTTCCAGCTGCTTAGCTCTTGCCTCCGCTAGCCTGGAAACATGTTTTAATGGTGTTTCGCTGTAGTCCCAGGCGCAGCAGATGCAGAATGGATTTGGTGAGCTGCTGCAGACATGAACAAGTTTAAAAACAAGGTCTTATCAGCTGATCTGGAGGTGCCAGCATAAGCTTGCTGGTGGGAGTGGTGCTGACTGCTGTTCTCATTCCAGTGGCCTCCTGGAAAGTGCAGGCTTTCCCAGCCAGCTGGGGTTGTAAACAATATGATGTTCAATCAGAGCAAAATGATTTTCTGCTAATGGCAAAAATTGGTGCCATTTGTTTTGCTTGGTTGGTTTTGCTGTTGTTGGTTGTTTTGTTGGGGTTTTTTTAACCCTTTTTGCTTCCAGTGTGTGTATTCTTTGGTAGTAACGAATGGACTGAGACCTTTCTGGTCTTGAAAGGGATGAATGATCCAATACAAAGCCAACCAGACTACCTGCTCTGTCTTCCTTAGAGTACATATCCATACTGGAATTGGATCATGCTTTGATAATACAGGAATTGCTTGCTCTGGTCAATCAGAAAAAACACCAGTACCTTTTGTCTTGTCCATTTCCAGCTGTGGGCTGGAAGGTGGGAGGGGTATGGGAAGCTCCCGTGTTCTTTCTGTTGTGGTTTGAACATGAGTCACTGTGGCCAAGTCCTTGTAAAGCCACCTTATCACCACCTTGCCCTGGGTTTCAGGATGGGTATGTGACGTCGTGTGTTTTATTAGAGATTGTAGGTGGTAGGGAGCTAAAGCTTGTGGGACAGAGAGGAGTGTTAGGAGGTTCCCTTCATGCTCTTTCCCTCCAGCTCCAATCTCCTTGCAGGAGAGCGCTTCCACTTGAGCTGCAATTCTAGTTCCTTAGTCCTCGTCCCCTGGGCCTCTTGCAGCCTGCTGGTTAGCACAGACATTCCCATCACAAGCCTTCCAGTACCTAGAAAAAACCCCAGACCTTCACAGTCAGCTAGAGCTGGCATGTGTCGGCTGCTGAAAGAAGCAATCCTGGCCTTGATCCCTGGACAGCCCTCCCTATCCCCTGGACAGGGATCAAGGCGCATCAGCAGCGCAGTCAGCTTGTACTGTGTTATACATGACTCTAGGGATTGGGGAAACTGGTTGGGTGAAGTCTTTCTGGGCTTGGAGACTGGCTTCAAAGCCGTGTGAGGAGGTGCCTGGGTGCCAAGGAGAGTCCTGGTTTTGGGGCGTAGGAGACTGTGAGTGAGACAGCTTCTTGCCTTCACTGCATGCTGTGTCGTTGCAGGGGGATTGCTTTGGGACAGAGGGACTGTCCCTGCGGGACCCTGCTGGAAGGAAGCGGGCACTGCATTCCCTTTCTCTGGGCCTTGGGTCATTTTCTAGTGGTGTGGTGCCTCGCCCCTTTTGTCCTGAAGAGGTGTTCGTAAAGGCGAACGCATTGAGTTTATCTAAGGAATTCAGATGAAGAAATTTTTTTTCTTATCTTTTTTTTTCTCCCACAAGAGGATGGTTAACTCATGGTACAGGGGTCTGAAGAGTTTGTGGGATTTCTGTTTTGGGAGATGGTCCTTTAGCTAGACACAGATACCTGATCAGATACTTGCTTTGAGGGAGGGAATGGACCAAAGACCTCTAAGCATTCGTTCCAAGTAATACTCTTCAAGTAATACTCAAGCCAGACTCTTACTGAGGGGAAGGTTACAGCACAACAGTGCCTCTATAGTACCTGAAGTCATCCGTGTGTTGGTTTAACTCTCTAGGCTGTCTGCAGTGCAAGAGAGGTCTGGGCTGGAGGCTGGCATTGGGAAAGAACTTTAGGCAGAAGATGGGACTCTAGGTGTCCCCTCTTTTGGCAGTAGGGTATAGAAACTTAGGAGACAACTGGTGGCAGAGAATGTCACGGACATAGGAGTTTGAGTGACGTCTTTTGACTTTACAATTGCAGCTCAGGGATACGTTGGGTATGAACTTCCAGGATGCTGACTCCTGCCTGATGTCCTCTTTGTGTGTTCTCAGTAGCACTAAGGCAGCATGCAGACATTTCTGGCAATGGTAACAAGCACCACAGAGCACCATTCCTGCTCTGTGCCTCACTTGAACCTCAGCATTTCTTGTTTCGCCCGTATTAGAGCAGCTCTGGAAATACCAGCTTGGATGAGGAGCTCAGCAGCTCAGGTTTGTCCCTTTTCTGTGGTTCTGCTCCCGGTGGCCTGAGGTGGTGACTGACCGTGAGCACTGTGGCTCTTCTAGCAGTGGTGTGTCAGTGTGCAGGTGTTCCTGGCAGTGTCAGTGTGTCCTGGCTGTGTGCTGGAAGCCTCAGAGGCTCTGCACAGCTGACTGTAATCTCCTACAATCTGTTTGCTTTCTGACACTGTGGTATCAAAATAAGAGAATTTGTGCTCGTGACACAGCCTCTGTGATAGCTGCAACTTTGTCACTCTGTTTGCTTCTTACTGCTTTTATTTTATTTTTCAGCATCCAGAGTATTCGGTCTAGGTTTGTTGCAGTGTCCCTTAGGAGTGAAGCTGTCTTATTTGCAGTCTCACTTGTAGCTTCGTCGGAGGTCACCCAGTCATTCCTGAGACCCTTTGTTGTTCAACAGTAATGAGCTGGCAGAGGTCCAAAGAAAAGCAAACAAACAAAACAAAAAACCCTCCCTGCTTTTATCAAGTCGTTTTGCTTCCCAAATGTATAACCTTGCTGTTTCTCTGGGTAGCAAAAGCATGTCTCACAGGAGGAGACTGGGATAATTATGGTGAAGCAAGACAAAGCCCTGTGTTTCCATTTCTAGATGCTGCCATTGCTACCTATCTCCCAAATGTGGCCACTTGTTCTTACTGTGGGTCAGACTTACTCTTTTCCACAGGAGGCTTCTTTCCAGAACCCAGCTGTCTTTCTGCAACTACCTTGCATCACTTACATCCTTAGATCACCTTCTCCTACGGAAAAATTTGCTGCTGAAAACCTGTTTCACTTCTTTACAGAAAGTGCTGGCAGAGCGTCTGTAGTTTGAAGGACGCGGCAGTTACTGTCTTGTGCAAGTTGGGACGGTACCTCGTGTCTCATATGGGTCCGGGGACATGCAGGGAGGCAGTGAACTGAATTTATTGAGTCGTTCGTAGACCTGAGATCTCTGTCCTGCTGTAGTTCTCTCCTGATTTCCCTGGTGCTTCTCCTCCCTCACCCCCATAGTCTTCTAGCATTAGGCGTCATAACCTAAGCTTTAAGATTCACTTGGACCCGTTTAATCTGGCATCCTTGTAGATGTTGTGGGTTGAAGATAGAAGCAGTAAAACTTCCAGCTCTTTCCTCTTAAAGGTCTCGCATGTGGGAGCAGTTTTGAGAGGCAGAAAAATGAGCTGCTGAAATTGCTGATGCTTAGTGATTTCATGGTTATGCACTTGAATACAGGAGGAAGATTTTTGCCTGGCAGGATGTACTTGCTGATGGATTCCCAGCTGATTGCTGCAGCTGCCACAAAGCTGAGTGCACGCATGTTCCTTCCCTGTCCTCCAAACGGGAGCAGTAGAGGGGAGATGAGATGGGTGTTGTCGGAAAGCTGGCCTATTCTGGCAGCTCACTGTAAATAGGGAAGACGTGCCAACTAGAGCGGAAACGTGCGGGTGGAGACCTGGGCTGGGACACCTGCAGGTCCATGAGGACTGCAGCAGGATAAGCTGGGAACAGGGCTCTCCATCTCTCAAGGAGCTCAGTGGAAGAGGATTCTTTCTTCCTGTTCCAGTCTGAACCCCACCCTGCAAAAGGTAAACCATGACGTGTCCCCTCCTCTCTGCAGAAAACCTCCAAGTGTTTTCTGCCAGAATAAAGGACACTCAGTGCCCCTTACTGAATGTAAAGGAGTAGGAAGAGTGCATACACAGCAGCCTCAGCCTGCCCGACCTTGGCGTTGGCTGCCATAGCAAGCATTTCCTCTTCGGAGGGCTGAGCGCTGAGTGTAGACCTGCCAGCACTGGGGAGAACTAGAAGTAAGCTCTTTGGGGGAAAATTCCTGCTTTGGGAGGGTAAGTCAGCTCCTGCCAGTGTTTGTTGCTTTTCTTTGCTGTACAAGAGGTACCAGCATTCAAATGACTTCTCTGCAGTCTCCTGTTTGTTTTCTTGTTGAGCAGCTGTGTGTTGTTCTTAGGTTTTGCACCCTCTGTCCAGCCTGGACAATGCTCTGTCCACTGCTGAACATGGAAACATGTTGATACCCAGCAGAGCTATGCTTCCAGGATGTCACCTTAGGGGAGAAAGGCCAAGATTGTTACAGATGTTTGCACGGCCAGTGAGAGTAGAAGAGGCTCTATTGGTATGCCTTGAAGGATCTGAGGATGTAGTTGCAGGGTAGGATGAATCTTACATGCTGTGGATCAGGATGTTTTGATTTATTTTTCCTTCTCAGCTTGAAAACTTTGCAGTTTCAAAAAACAAGTTGATTGTGAGGACTGTGAAATACATGAACGTTTTCTGCTGGAAGGGCTGAAGAAAAAAATGTTGCTGTAGTAGAGGTGCTGGTGGTTGAACTCACAGCAGTTTCACAGTTGAGAAGAAGTTCTGTGTACAGTGGAATTTAAGAGGCTGATTTTCTATGGATCTAGGTCTTGTCTGTCTGACTCTGTTACCTAGCAAGGTGTGAGCTCTGGTGGCTTTTAATCCTGTAACATGTTCCTCTTCCCAATGTGTTTGTATTGCACTTTTTAAAGATGGCAGCAAGATCTCTGTATGGGCAAAAGTGATGCTGCTGTGAAAACTGTCATCATTTCACAGCTGGCCCAGTACCCACAGGGACTTGTACTGCTCAGCTGCGTGAGGTTTAGAGCAGAGTTCTGGTTTTTCATATGTTGAATATGAGGCTGTTCCTGGGTATGTTCTTGTGTCTGAAACATTGTTGATGGTCCGGAGAACTCCCACTTGCCTGTTTCCCTGTTTGCAAGTGAGTTGGGGTATGTTTCCTTGTAAGCTGGAACCAGCGATGGGGCCATTTAATCCTTTAGCACAGAATCTTGGGTTCTGTGGAAGAGGTAAGTGCCTGCTGAGCCTTCCTGGGAAGCTGTCTGGACCTATTTCAGAGCACCAAAGTGCTTGGCCAGATGAGGCAGCACTAACACCCTTTGGGCTGCCAACCTCTTTTCTCTAGGGCTGGGAGTTGTTGTACATTTCCTCCTGAGTTGTGCTCATCTGCAGAAGTCTGCCTTAGGCAAGGCTTCCCATATTGCTTTACACTCCAGATGTATTAGAAAGGTGGGGAAAAGAATAACCAGGGGAATTGGTGACCAGAATGCTTAGCTGCCAGTTTCTGGAGAATGAGTTTGGAAGATAGAATATGAGTGGCAGCCAACTCTCAACAGACCTATTTTTCCTTTTGAAACAGTAGTCTATGTCCTCTGTCTTGACCTTAATGAAGTTTTTAATGCTATTCTTACAATATGGTCTTCTCCAAAGCAAACTGGCATAAGTCATGATCCAGATGAGACTGTT
Organism: Dryoscopus gambensis; assembly: GCA_013389985.1. Lineage (NCBI taxonomy): Eukaryota > Metazoa > Chordata > Aves > Passeriformes > Malaconotidae > Dryoscopus > Dryoscopus gambensis. The sequence continues at coordinate 84,452 of WEIT01027575.1, read as the reverse complement.
TTGGTATAAAATGCCCAATGTGCAGGATTAACTGCATGTGGAGCATGACAGATACCCAAAAGTGAAGGATACAGTGAAGTATGACTCAGAATTGGTGCTGATGCTTGATCATGAAGTGAATGTGAAGTCAGCATTGTGACTTTGGGGGAGGATGAATCAGTTCTTGTTCAGAGGTGTGAACAGAAACCCAATCTTCAAGAGACATGAGGTGTTTCTGCCCTGCTGAGGTTCAGCAAGGTCTCCACTGTGTATCGAGGGTCTGCTCCCCTTCCTGAGGGATGGATGTACATCATCAGAACAGAAACCAAAGGAGAGTTGAGAGGAGAGTTCAGGCCTATAAAACAACTGGAGGAAGAGTGAGGCTAAAGAGAAGGAGACAAGTGGGTTTAATTATGAGATGTGTGTACTTAAAGCAACTGTCCCAGCGCTGTTTGTCATCTTCACGCTAAGTGCTGCAGTGAGGAGGAAGCTGGGCCTCTCAATTGGTCAGGGCCCATTCCCCAGTAGCTCCCTGGCAGCTGGGCTGCGGGATCACCCTGGGCAGAATGCACAGGTGAGGAGAAGAGGAGCCCTGCCAGAAAGGGGAGCTCTACTCTCTGTTCCCGTAGCTGGGACAGTATTTCTGTTCTCTCAGTAAACCAGGCACAAGGCAGCTGCCGAACTAAGAGCTCATACCATGCAGAGGTGGGTCCTGCAGGAGGTTAAAGGCAGATCTGCTGGCAGCAATTCCCTCACCTCCTCCTGTGTAGCTTCTGGGCAGTTTGCCAGCTTCCTGGCAGCAGGGCCCTGGGCACTCGGCTTGCAGAGACCTCTGCCAGCTCCAGGTAGCAAGGAGGTGCTGCTGGGCAGGTGCTGCCTGCGCAGGGCATAGCAGGAGGCTGGTTTTGGACTGACCTGATAGCAAGGTGGGAGGTGGCTTTACTGTTGAGTAATGTGAGGAGGCTGCTGAGGTGGCCCAGCTGGAAGGAGAGGCTGGGACTGTGCTAGATGAGTGAGTCGTGGAGCAGCCAGGATCTTGCCTCTTGTGTCTCTCAGTCTCTGGCCTGTTGTGTTTCCCTAGCTCCTGGACTTTGTATGCAGGGATCTTGCAGGCACACTAACATTGTGGGTTGTGGCGCGTGGTGTCCCTGTGCAAAGGCAGTAGCTGGGTACTTTCCCATTGTGTATCTAGGGGGAACAGGACAGGGAAGGAGTGCAGAGTCCTTAGGCCATCCTGAGGAGTCCTTGGGCTGGCAGCAGGGTGAATGAAGACAGAAAAGCTGTTGGTGTTTCAAGTTGCACCTGCACAAGGATTATCTTAGTGTGACTGTAGCGGTTGGTGTATGTGAGCTTCCCCAGTCAGGCAGTGGTGTGGTACGTCCTGCTGGTGGCATGTCCCTCAGTGCCACAATGGCAGTTCTGTGCTGAGGCTGTGATCCTCAGCATGTACTCTTCTGGTCAGGCAATATTTTGGCACAGTAATGCCACTGATGCCTCCCTGTCTGAGACGCTCTTCCAGGAGATTTTCCTTTGAGGAAGCAGAAAGCTTTGGGCTGGCATCCCTCCACTTTGTGTTCCCTTTCTTCTGCAGTCAGAAGAGGTGTTGAGCTCTGACAGCCTCTCTGCATCAGTGGTTTGTGGGCAGAAGGTGTAGAGATTGCAGCCCCAGCTGCCAACCACAAATCTCTGCTCTTAAATGGAAGCTAAATTAGTCTTCCCCCTGCTGGGAGTGTGGGGGTGTTGGAGGTCAGCGCTGGTTGTAGCCTTTTTGTCTCCTGTCCACGTGGGCCACCTGCACTGGTTGCCAGCACTCCCTGCCACAAAAGCAGAGGCACGTGCCCTGACAGCTGCCTGCTGCCAAAGGGAGAGGGGAAGATGAACGAGAAGGGCTTAGAGGAGGCAGTCAGTTAAATGCTGTCTCTGATGCTTGGAGGAGGTTGTGATACCTGTGACTGGTTGTGGCTCTCTGAAGCAGCCCTGGGGCACTCAGGTTTTGTCTTGGTCTCTGTGCAGGGCTGCTGGAGTAGGACTATGTCCACCATGGTGTACCCAAGGGAGGAGAAACTGGACAAGCTGAGCCAAGAGGAGATAATTTCCAACACCAAGCTGGTAATGCAAGGGCTGGAAGCACTCAAGAATGAACACAACTCCATCCTGCACAGCTTGCTGGAGACCATCAAGTGCCTGAAGAAGGATGAAGAAGCCAATCTCGTGCATGAGAAATCCAACCTGCTCCGCAAGTCAGTGGAGATGATAGAACTGGGGCTTGGAGAAGCTCAGGTGAGAGTGGTGGGTGATCCCCTGGGTGTTACGTGGGATCGACAGAGGAAGGGTGGGCATGTGGCCATTTCCCATAAGCTGCAGGGATGGGAAGGGGCTAAGTGTAGAAGGCTAGCATGGGACTCCTAGCATGCGTGTGAGGGAGAGTCAAGATTGTGGTTGTTACTGACTGAGACTCTTAACAAGGTGATGATGGCCTTGTCCAACCATCTGAACGCTGTGGAGTCGGAGAAGCAGAAGCTGCGTGCTCAGGTGCGGAGACTGTGCCAGGAGAACCAGTGGCTGCGTGATGAGCTTGCCAACACCCAGCAGAAGCTGCAGCGCAGTGAACAGACCGTGGCTCAGCTGGAGGAGGAGAAGAAACACCTTGAGTTCATGAACCAGCTGAAGAAGTATGACGAGGATGTCTCGCCTTCGGTATGCCCCAGTCCTTTTGAGCAGCTGCTTTTGTGGGTCTGGGAGGTTGGACCGGGAGAACTGCCAAGGTGTGATGACATAGCCCTGGATTTTGCCCCTTCCCAGCTACCATGCACAGCAATGCCTGTAACTAAAGGGAGCCTGCATGGGACAGAGTCTCTGGATTTTGTTTTGTGGGGGGAGATGGTGGCAGAGACAGCAGGAGAAATTGAGCGTGTTGGTGGGCTGCAGAAGGGCTGAGAATTTGACAACTGGCTCAGCCCAGGCTGCTGCTGTCTCTGCTGAGAGCCAACAGAATTTGTGATTCTCATCCTCTCAGGAGGAGAAGGAGGGTGACTCCACCAAGGACTCTCTGGATGACCTATTCCCGAATGAGGAGGAGGAGCATGGTCCTGGATGTAAGTGTTTGCTCATGCATGGGTGCTGCTGTCTCTGTTCAAGCCTACTGGGCCAACTGTGCCATGTTTATTTCTGTGCCCACAGTGCCCCACCAGCACAGCAGTGCCGTGGCAGCTGCCCAGCAGGGAGGTTATGAGATTCCCGCACGCTTGCGCACCCTCCACAACCTTGTCATCCAGTACGCCTCCCAGGGACGCTATGAGGTGGCTGTGCCACTCTGCAAGCAGGCACTGGAGGACCTAGAGAAGACATCAGGCCACGATCACCCTGATGTGGCTACCATGCTCAACATTCTAGCACTAGTGTACAGGTGAGCATGGTGGGAAGAGCAGGACTGGGCCAGGACAGCTTTCTGCATCTCTGGCTTCCCTTTACAGCACATCCTGGGGCTCCCCCAGCTTCCAGTGGTTTGCCTTTCAGGAAGGTTTTGGCCTAGATAGGGTATTTGGTTTGCCAAACTCCCAGATATAACTAGGGACTGACTAAAGCAGGGAGGAATGGAGAAATGAAAGGACTGTGAGGGCTGGGTGTGTGTGGAAGGAGGACTATTCATCATTCTGTCTGCTCTGGGCTGTAGTTCCCAAATCCCAAATAACTGGTTGACTTTGCACTGCAGGGATCAGAATAAATACAAAGAAGCAGCACACCTCTTGAATGATGCTCTTTCCATCCGTGAGAAGACTCTAGGCAAAGACCACCCAGCGGTGAGTGTCTCCCTCCTCTTTCAGTCACTTCTTCACCTTTGGGTGCTGCTGGGGCAGTATTCCAGCAGTTTTACTGCTTCGGTATTCCCTGCTGCCTGGTTCAGTATGGCCTGTAAGGAGTTGGCTTCTCTTGGATCCTGCAGTATAGGCAGGGCAGTCTTCTGTCTCTGGACCTCCTTCTCTAGAGAAGCAGCAGTACTGCAGGCGTGGAGGATACAGGACAGTCACTGTTACTGCTGCTTGCATCCCTTGTCTGGTCCCCCTGGAGTTTGCTTTGTTTCTGTCTCTGTAGGTGGCAGCGACTTTGAACAATTTGGCTGTTCTCTATGGCAAGAGAGGGAAATACAAAGAAGCAGAGCCACTGTGTAAGCGAGCCCTGGAGATCCGTGAGAAGGTACAAGTCTTCCATACTCTTTCTCCTTTCAGCCCTCCTTTTGGGCTTTCTCCCATTACCTCAATGCACATGGGAGATCCAGGGCCTATCTAGTCTCTTCAGCTGCTGATCTGCCACCACCTTTCCTGTCTCTCCAGTGTTTGCAGCCCTAGAGAGGCCTGCCAGGAGGTGGAAGCTGGAATTTCTCCTCTTTGCCTCTCCAGTCCTTGGCTTTTGTCTGACATAGGCATGTGCTGGGGGACTACAGTGTCTACTAACTCCAGGAGTCCGCTGCAGTCTTTGTGGCTTCTCTTCTTTTGTTCATCCAGGTTCTCGGCAAAGACCATCCTGATGTGGCCAAGCAGCTGAACAACCTGGCCCTGTTGTGCCAGAACCAGGGCAAGTATGATGAGGTGGAGTACTATTACTGCCGGGCCCTGGAGATCTATGAGAGCTGCCTGGGTCCCGATGACCCCAATGTGGCCAAGACCAAGAACAACCTGGTGAGGCCCTGGGGAGAGGCTGTGTAGTGTTGGGGAGGGGGGCTGCAGGAGAGGTGAGCATTGCCTGGTGCTTAGACACAGAGCAGTAGCTGCAAGATGTGGGCAGAGTTAATCTGTTTCCCAGTGGGGGCTGGAGATGTTTTGTTTTGGTTGCAGGCTTCCTGTTACCTGAAGCAAGGCAAATACAAAGATGCAGAGGTGCTGTATAAGGAGATCCTTACCCGCGCTCACGTGAAGGAGTTTGGCTCTGTGGATGGTTTGTACAGCAGAAGCCCTTGGGGCCGGGCAGGGGTTTCCTGGCTCTCAGCCTAGACTTGGCTGGTTCTGGTGTTGCCCAGACTGAGGGATGGGATGCCTTGCGGGGCCCCTGCTTTGGGCAGCCCTTGAGATGCTGCCATTGTAGTGTGTTATGCTGTTCCCCCTCTTGTCTCAGAAGTCTCAACCCAGTCTTTATAGGGTTGGGAGTAGGAAATGGCACAATCATTCCCAGGCATAGGCTGAAGTTTCTCCTGTGCACCCGGCACATGTGCTTCCACTGGGGGGACTTGTTCTTTCCTTCCCCTGTCCTGCCCTTGCCGTGTTGGTTGCCTTTCTTGGGACTCTGGGTGAAGGACCGGAGCGGGGAGGATCTGGAAGTGTTGTCACTTCCCTCTGATGAGGTGCTAACTCTGGGGACAGAGTACTGGGCTGTACAGGAGGCAAACAGCAGCATGGGGTGGTGAATGGACCTGTTTTGCATTCTTCCCCGCACAGATGAGCACAAGCCGATCTGGATGCATGCAGAAGAGAGAGAGGAGATGAGCAAGGTGAGTCTGATCCCAGGGAGTTTGATCTTCTCTTATCACAGCCTGTCTCTTATCTCCTCCTTCCTGGAGAAGCTGCAGTCTGAAGAGCTGCCAAGGCCAGGACGCATCTGGAGAGGGGGGATACAGCACTGCTGCTCCCTGGGCCCAGCAGGGAGGGAAGGCCCATCAGAGAGCAGGGTGTTTTTCCTTGGGTGGGGCTGTTCAGCCTCTCGGCCATGGCTGCATGCTCTTTCTGCTTTAGTGATTGATCCCTCTTGGGCATGCAGATGATGGAAGATGGCAGAGGGTTGTGCTGCAAAGCCTTGGCGCTCTGTCCTGAAGAGCTGCCAGTACCCAGAGCATAACTGGCTTCTGAAGCAATTCTAAGACTGTCTAGGGAAAAATGGAGGTCAAGAAGAAACTGCTGCTGTCACCTCGCTTAGGAAATGGAGTCATATCTGAGAAAGATCTCTGCACCGGGTGGGCCCTAGCTGGCCTCTGAAAGAGGATAGAAATGGACTGTGCTTGCCTTGGACTAGGCTGAAAGGCAAAACTACTGCCCTGCTCTGTGGGCAGTCAATAAATGCAGCAGAGTCGTGTCTTTGCTTTTGCCAAGTCTAAGGCCCCATCTGGTTTTTGGCAGCTGGGTGAAGCAGCAGAATGAAGGGTTCTGATCTAGTCCTCTACCTGCAGTGGGACTCTCCTTTTCCTTTGCCCTCAGAGTAGGCCCCAGCCCTACAGAGTTCAGGGAGCAGTCTGGCAGGCTTGACTTAGTGGCTGATGAGTCCCATCCTGTCAGCCCCAAAAGCAGGGCACTGGCAGGTGCTTCCCGCCAGCATCCTGTGCCTTCCCGTTGAGCTGCTCTGCGGGGCTCCCAGTGCAGGGCACTGCTCAGCTTTACCCTGTTCTGGTTGCTGTGCTATGAAGGCTTTGCTGCAAAGAATCTGCACTTGCTGCAGCACCATCCTGGAGAAATCCAAGTTGGAGTAGAGACCAGGCTCCCCTTGCCCCCTCTGAGACTGAGACTCTTCTGATCATACCTTTGAAGAATTTAGGGGTCAAATTTAGATAGCTGTAGTAGGGAGCTATGCTCTAGATAATGCAAGCTCTGCCATGGGACAAGAGAGCAGGCTCAGGGACCCACAGTTGAAGAAAGATGAATTTTACATGTGAGTCTTAGGCAAGGGCTAAGCCTCTTTCCCTGACTCTGGGGCTCCTGTCCCCAAGGCAGCTGTGCCTGTGCCCCATGGCAAAGCAGGGTTGGCATTCTTGTCCAGGCAGCAGTAGTCAGAGACCTGCTTGTACTGCTGCCCAGGAGCTGGGGCTGATGTGCCTCATGCTGTGTTTCCATATCTTCTGTTAAAATGCAGGAAATTCTTCTGACAGAGCTTGACTACTTTTGTTCCTTGCCCCTCTTTCCTGGCAGCAGGGGGAGGCCAGCTCATGCCTGGCCTTCAAGGCTTTGTCTGCCCCAGAGGATCTGACACTTTTCCTGTCAGGTTCAGACACCTTTTAGGGCTGCCTCTACACAAGCTTTAGGGGGGTATGAAGTCCTGAACTTCCCTGTCCCTGGTGCCTGCCCCAGCTGTATAGGCTCTGCTGTGAAGACAACCACATGTGCCTGTGGCACAGGGGGACTCTGGCGTGTGGGATAAGAGCTGAGAAGTGCTGTGGGACTGAGTAAGAAAAATGGTCCCCACGGAGACAGTTCCTTCTGGGCTAGAGGGTAACTCGTGCTGTGGAGCAGTGGCTCCCTGCACCTGCTTGGTGCCACGGTGCCACAGACCCAGGGCTAGCAGGTACTGCCCTGAAGTGTGGGTTGTCCAGATCTTCCTCCTTGGGCATCAAGTTCTCCCCCTGTGCTGTTGCTCTGGCCAGCAGCCTGTTTGCAGCTGGGCTGGGACAGGGCCAGCCAGCCAGCTTTGGGGTGCAAAGGCTGGGTGTGGGGAGGGTACAGCTAACTGGGCTGAGCTGCTGTGGGGCAAGCCTGACCTTGTAGGCCAAAGGCTGGCATGTGGCTGGCTGATTCCTTTGCTAGTCCTGGCTGAGGGAGTCAGTACCCTCGGTGACTGGCATGCCTTTGGAGTTTTGTCTCCCTTTTGCATGTTGGTTGGGGTGTCATGCCCTCCATTATGCCATGAGAATGGGCTGTGTTGTCCCAGAGTTGGTACTGTGGAAGGGGGTAAGGAGGTGGGGTTATGCTCCTTCCTGGAACTAGGATATCACTTTTGCTTGTGGCCCAAATCTGTTGCCTACCTGGAGCCTGCTGGGCTTTGTCACTGCATTTGCATATTGTGTTTCCAGAGGTTGGGCTGGTGAAGGGGTGGAGCCTGGGGTCTGTCCCTGGCATCCAGTGGGAGAGCACAGGCCTGAGAAGGGCAGTAGGTACGGGACTAATAGCTCTCATCTCTCCTCACCCTGTAGAGCAAGCACAGAGACAGCGCTCCCTATGCTGAGTATGGTGGCTGGTACAAGGCCTGTAAGGTTAGCAGGTAAGAGCTGGTTTGTGGGCAGCTGTGGACGGCAGAGGGGTGACGCCAGGGCTCCCGTTCACCTTCCCTCTGTTACCGCAGCCCAACTGTGAACACCACTCTGAGGAACCTGGGTGCGCTGTACCGGCGCCAGGGCAAGCTGGAGGCAGCCGAGACCTTGGAGGAGTGCGCAGTTCGCTCCCGGCGACAGGTAGCACCAGAGGGACCTTCCCTGGTGTGGGGGGCATTGCAGGGCTTGGGTGGCAGGTTATGGCACTGCTTCTGGTTGGGGTGTGGTGAGCGACTCTCCTGGGCCTCTCTGATGGTCTTGGTTTACATTCTCATGACACTGGAGGGCCTTGGTGGTTGGGGTTGCATTTGTGCAGAGGTGCACACGTGTGTAGGTGTGTGGAGTGGTGCATGTGTGCATGGGTGGAGCAGATGGCCATGTGTGGATGTGTGGGGAGGGCATGGCTCACCGAGTGCAGAAATACTGCAGCTGGGTTAAGGCTTTGGCAGCTGCTGGGGAGACCTACACTTACTGGGATGTTTTCTTCACACTAACTTTTTGTCCAGAGGTAGCCCTAGAATTTCTTAGAGTATCTCTCACCCTAAACTCCTCTCAATCCTCAAATAATCAAGCAGGGGCTGTAAGCACCTAGCATAAAGACTGAAGGACAGCCGAATCCTTCACACTTCAAAATGTGGTGGAAAAAAGCTGTCAGGTTTGGGGTAGCATGCCCTTGTTCCACAGGGTTGGTTATGGCCTTGTGGGGACTCATTAAACTGGGAGTTCAGACAGAGACTGCTAAGTGCAGGGTGGCATTTGGCTCCATCCTGGTTGTGCTGGGCAGTTTTCACTGTGATGGGGCAGTGGCCAAGAGAGGGAACGAGAACCAAGCACAGTGATGGTCGAGTGGATCTCTAGAGGGAAGGAACACAAACAAAACACAGTTCTTCCTTATCCTTTCCTACTTGCAGGGCATTGACCCGATCAACCAGACGAAGGTGGTGGAGATCCTGAAGGAGGGGGATGGCACAGAGAGACGTCGGAGCCTGGGAGGCAGCGTCAAGTACGAGAATGCCACAGACGGTAGCGAGGAAGTGAGTATGGGCGTGGAATGGAGCGGGGTAAGTACAAGACACCATCAAGAATGGCCTCAGCCGGCTGCCAGAGGGAAGGGACAGCCTGGCTGAGGGCTGTCCCCGCGTGGCCTGTCGTGGCATCCTTGTCTGCCTCCATTCATTCCCTGCACATCTCCTTCCCCTTTCTCGGCATGAGCCAGCCAGCCCGCAAAGGTGCGTGTCTGGGTCTGGCTTCTGGTGTACAGAACAGATACTCCCAGCTGAGGGCTCCTGCTTCCGGGGAGCTGCCAGGCCCTGGCAGTGCACAGCATGAGCTGGTCCTGGTCTGCCCTTAATCTTAGGCTTGTAACCTTATTAACATCTCTCCCTGCTGCTCCCTTCTGGAGGCCCTGGCTGAGAGCATCAGCCCCATCTCGGGCTCACCTAGCCTGTGAGAGCCGTTTGGCTGTCTGTCCTGCACTGTGCCACTGATGATGCTGAGCCTGGGGAGGGTTGTGTATGTGTGATACGTCTGGTGTGTCTGTGGCTGACTGACTGACTGCAGGGCACAGGAGTAGTCTGTAGTCAGCATCTCTGCTGTCCCCCTCTCCTGGTCCCGTGCCCTCGGCAGGCTCTGGCCAAGCAGAGGTGATAAAAGGCAGGTCTTCGCAGGATGCCCCACTGGGCTGACCAGTGAAGGCAGGAGACTGGTGTTAGCTGAGGCACAGACGGGGCAACCCGAACCTGTCTAGGCTTGTTCTGAGGCTGAGGGTGACTTTGGTCACTAGCTCTGAGTTTAGAGAAAGGTGGTGATCCAGGTCTGGAATGCGTGCCTTTTGTCTCCTGCAAGCAGGAGGATGGGGAAGAGGCAACAAGTGAGCATGGTGCTGGTGGGTGCTTGGCTCAAGGGCTGCTAGAGCTGTTAATGCTACGTTCCTTCTGCAAACTCTGACTGAGAGCACAGACTAGCTGGGGTTGCTGCAGCCTGGCACAGGCGAGACACTGAGCACACAGAGTCCTTCGCTGCCCCCTCACATTTGCTGTCACTAACCCTTCCCCACCTGGCTCTGCTCTATCCCCACCTGCATGAGCTCCTTCCCTTCCTCTTTTTTCTTCCCTATTGCCATGACAGCCCTTCAATACCCAAAGCCTGAAGCCTGCTGGCTCTCTTGATTGTGGATTGTACACAGGAGGTGGCTGAAGGGGATCTGGGGAACAGACCTTCAAGTGGACCCAGCAGCTTTGCCAGATGCAAGGCTGGCCTTTGCCTCATGTGTTGGCATCAGGACTTAGCTCTGGCAAGGCACCAACTCTAGGCCCCTGCACTCACCATTAGTAAGGGGGCTAGACAAGCACAGAGGGAGGGCTGCAGGTTTGGATTAGAATCACCTGGTCCCTATGCTGGCTGGTGTCTCTCTGCAGCTCCTCCTGACTGTGCTTGGTGTTGGGTGATCTCTTTGCACTGGTGATGGTCTGGGAGACCTTCCTGACAGTCTCTGAGCTGATCATCCTAAGGCAAGTAGGCAGTGCCACCCTCTCCCACAGCCAGTACCAGACAAGGGGAATAGTCCCTGCTCATATGACCGTTCCCCAGGGGTCTTAGCAGAGCTTCCCTGCCCCAGACAGCTGTAAATAGAGGATTTGAGGGCTAGCCCAGCACCCTGGGGAACACAGCTGCTGCCACACAATTCCTTTTCCAGCCTGTTGCACACATACCCAGTCTTCTCTTCTGAGGCAGCAGCCCTGCACCGTACTGAAGCTCCCCACAAAAGAAGGCTGAGGCAGCTCCCGCTGCTCCTGTCTGTCACAGCCTGTTATTTTCTGTGTTGGTCCAGAGACCTCAGATGTGCTGCCTTCAAGTAGCCTCTGCTGCAGGCAGGACTGTGGGAGCCCCCAGGGTGCCCTGTGCCCATGGGCAGCTCTGGCAACACCCCAGGGCTGGACCAGCTGCTTGCTGGGGTGTGACAACAGGGGGATGGCAGCAGCTCCATGGTGCAGAGGCCTTGGCAGGTACCCAAGGCCCAGGAGCAGGGAGCCCTCAGAGCAGGACACCCAGGCTGTTCCTCCCTGAGCTAAGCTGTTCCTGCCAGCCCACTAAGCCCACTAGCAAAGAAGTGAGGCCGCAGTTTCAGCCTCACAGGACTCTCTCCCTGCCCAGATGTGGCCTGTGGTCTCTGCATGCAGCCTGGGCCTTGTCCCACCTGCTCCCTAGGTGACCTACAACCTCACAGCCTTGTAAATTGTGTCTTTCTCCTCTCTGTGCACTAGGCTTAAATGCCTCCCGAGACTCCCTCTTTCCCCTCCACCGCAGTCACCTGGATGTTTGTGTTGTATCTTCCGACTTTTCCTCCACACCATCCCTCCTTCCTCGTCAAGAACTCCACGCCAGTCCCCCAACCCTCCTGGCGCGCGAGGGCACCGCGACGCCTGCAGAGGAGTGCCTGGCCACATGGCCCAGCTCCAGTCCCGTGGCCAGCAAGAGCAGGAAGAATCTGCGAGGAGCTGCCAGCTCCCCCAGGCCAGGGTGATGCGCCACCGTCCCCTTGCATGCCCCCACTCCTGGTCGGCCCTTGCACATCCCTGGGGCCCAGGCCTGCGGGGGATTGTCTTCACTCCAGGCTTGCCGACTCTATTGCCACTAGACATCCTCAGCCCTCCTAGCTTGTTCCCTCCATCTCTACAGAGGCATGAAGATGGAGGGCTGTTTTGGGACAGCAAGGCCTGGTCTAGGCAGGGCTGTCATGTGCCCAGTTGCTTTCTTCCCTGTAGGCTTAGCTGATATTAGTGCCTTGTAGCAAACCTGTGCTGGTCCCCAGTGAGATGGGCTCTCCCTGCAGCACAGAGCACTCCCCATCTTGCTGCCCTCCTCCCTGCTGAGCTCTGTAACCCAGGAGCAGTGTGTGGATCTCTCTGCAGGGGCACGGGAGTGTAGGGCAGCCCATAGAGCTACTGTACATCCAAGACGAGGTGAGGGCCAACAGCCAAGGCCTATATACAGGAACAGGGACAGGCCAGCACAAGCATGTTCGGCTGCAACCTCCTGACTGGGTGCTACAGCCAGGTTCCTCATCTGGCATTAAGGGGTGAATCAGCCCCCCATTGCTACGGGGTTCTTAGGTGTGGCTGGTGAGAGAAGTGGGGGTGAAGTTGTTTGCTGTTCCTTGAAAGCAGAGGAGGGGTAGGAGGAAAGGAGAACTTCTTTGCAAGGGCCAGACCCCAGACCATTAGAAGTGGCTGAGATGGGGAATGGCCTGTGTTGGAGCAGAGTGGTTGGGAGAAAAAGAAGGTGCAAAGATAGATGTGAGGAAGCAGAGAGCTAGGGCTGGATGTGCTCTGAGCATGTGGGAGCAGATGAGATGGCTGGAGGGAGGTTGCTGCTGGAGAAAGGGCTGGATTGCTCATCAGTCCCTGGGGCTGACTGCAGTCTGCCTGTCCCTAGCCAAGTAGGTGGGAAATCTGTAACCCTGTTACTGGCAGGACCACAGTGCTGACCCTGAGGGGGTGTGGAGGTGGCTCAGCGCCTCTGATGGCTTCAGGTCTTCAGAGGGTCTGGTGCTGTTAGTCATTATTGGGTTATGGAATGTGTCCCAGGGCCAGGCTCCACTGTCTTGGGCCTCACACCCTTGGGTGTACACCCTCATCCTACCTCCTGTAGGAAGTGAACCTTCCAGTGCTCCTATCTGGGAAGAAAGCTGGGGAGGCTGCCAGCAGCAGGATAGAGCCCAGGGGCCAGCACAGGACTCCTTATTTATTTAGTTAAATTCTTTCTTTACCATGCTAGTCATCTGGCAGGTTGTGATACTAAATGTGCTTGTGTCTGTCTGGGCCTGGCTTTCTTGTGGTGGTGCAGAGGCCTTGGGGTACATGCATGCTGCTCCCCGGGGAGCTTGTGCTTACTGAAAGGACCGTGGGGTGTGGAGCCCAGGGCTGAGTGCTCCAGGGCTGTACCTTCCCTGCCTCTCTGTCCCAGTGCTGCTCCATGCTTCTGGAGAGTGGTGAGTTCCCAGTGCAGGGTGTATTTGGACCTCAGGGCCACCTGCCCCTGTGCTTTGCCGTGTCCTGGACCTGGTGCTGTAACAACCATACCTCTAATTAAAGGTAGACTGACCCAAATTGCTGCCCTGTGCTTCTTTCCATGCTCTGTAGGCCAGCGTCGGTCAGCCCTGGGGTGGTGGGTGCAAATGCTGCTGGAGCAGGTGTGGGGTGCTTGGTGTCTGTCTGTGTGTGTACAGGGGCAGGTGCTGCCCCCAGGGTACCCCTCCCAGGCTGAGCATTGGAGATGAAGGACCCAGCTCCACTGTGCTTTTCCCTGTCCTCCAAGCTGGAGTGGCTGCTAACCTCAGCTGTGTAACCATGTGTGGCAGGGCTGCCCTGGGGCATCTGAGCTTGGACCTTCCCCAGCAGGCATTTCTATTTAGTCAAAGAAATACCCCATTGTGTCCCTCAGTGCTGAGCGCCACACGCTGCCAAATCCTGCCCAAGTCCTCTGCCTCCATGCATTAGGCAGGGTGGGAGCATGCAGTGGAGAGGAGCTCAGTGGTGGAGCTGCTTTTTATTTTTTTGATGCTCTCATCCTGGTGGGTGCAATGGGGTGGGGGCTCTGCGGCAAACCAAACCCATAAATGTTCCGGGTTTAAAATAACCCGTCAGAAAAGGGAGTGGGGGGAGAAGAGAGGCTATTTTTAACCCAGCATGCAGCAGCATTTGTTTCTGGTGTTGGTCTGCAGTCAGTCTGCATCACTGCAGCTGGGAAAATGTGGCTCCATCCTCCAGCCCTGATACAAGAGCATACTTCCTGGCCTGATCCTGCTGCCCTTGTAGCACGGTCCTGCTCCCCTGTCCCAGCTGTGTTCCCTCTTCCACCTGTGGCTTGTGTGCCCGGGGAAGAGCAACAGTGCCTGGCATAGCAGTACCCTGCAGGAAGAGTGGTGACTTGGTGGGGAGGCAAAAGACACCTCCCCATCTTTGCTAATGCTACACACTGATGTTCAGCTTATTCAAAACCTGCCTGGGATGCCTTGTGCAGGAATTCAGTTGTTTACTTTGCAGCTTTGGGTGCTCTCTGCATTTCTGGTGAGTGGGTCCCTTTGCAGCAGCAACACATGGCTCTCAACTTGGAAAACTCTCATCCCAATGGGAAAGTGAAGAGGTTCAATGCACTTTTTAGTGGCAAGAGGAGATGAGATGAGATGAATACCAGGAGAAAGGTTTGCTGGTAGGAGAAGTCCTGGTCAGTGGTTAGAGAACAGTCTAGGGTTGGATCAACTTTGGGTAATCAGAGCAGAGGACCACTGGAAAAGCCTTTGCCAGGGCCACAATCCGTAGTGGTCAGCACAAGGGGGTGACTGGCCTAAGGCAGAGACCCTGCTCACCTGAAGAGCTGCTTGGACAGTGCTGAGGTAATTGCTGCTGCTAGCCTGAGCCACAAGGCATTTTGGTCATTTGGAGTGCTTCAAAGGGGCTGCCTCCCATCTTCCTAAGGAGTAAAGGAAGATCACTTTGGTGTCTTCTGCCCCAGTGTTCCAGGGGCCATTTGAAGCAGGAGCAGGGAAGACTGCTGTTACTAGGCCATCGGAGCAAAAGTAATTCCACATCAGCAGTGCCACAACCTTATGTAACGAGCAGGCCAGGCCACGGGGGGAGAGCTTGGTGCCATGCTGACACGGTGGCATGGTGTGGTGTCATGCTGGCAAGCTGTGCTTTGCATGCTTGTGGAGCTAAGTGCAGGAGGTGGGCTAGAGCCTGTCAGGGGCTGAGAGCGCCTCACTGAGTACGGGGGACTTTTGGAGGTGTGGGGGAGGACACAGGCTGGGGAACAAGATTTCAGGCTGGTTTTGGTCTTCAGAAAAAACAGGCAGACATAAAAAAACCCCTGCAAAGTGCCACCCCTGGGGCAGCTAGTAGGGCTGCGTGCAGCTAAAGTTGGGGGGCCTAGGAGTAGTGGTGCCTGCTTGGCGACACAGCGCTGGTGCAGCCAAATGAGTGCATCCCCAGTGGAGCCGCCTGAGTTGCTCCAAAGACTCAAAGCTAGTTGTCTTGGGGGTGGGACAAGGCTGTGTGTGCAGTGTGAAATAGTGATGTGTGATGTGAGTGAGCCTGCAGAACCAGGTTGTGTATCGGTATGAGTGCTGGGCAGAGAGGAGGAATAGTGGTGGTGTGGTAAAGAAGGGCAAGGGGAGGGGGAGGATGAAGATGGTCTCCAGCCAGCAGCAAATGAGGACAGAGTCCTTGAAATGAAAGTCCCAGCAGCATGTCCTGGCCTGACAAAAGTATCTGTAATGTTGGGACTCCCATCAGGGCTTGTTGCCTCCCTTGCCACTGGGACCTCCTCAGTACTTGCCGCCTGAACTGTTGCAGGTGATGGAGCTATGTCATGTTCGAGCAGGACTGTGCGGGTGCCAGTGCCATTTGTGCTGGTGGCCTGGGGCAAGTGAGCAGCCTGTCTGAGTGTTGAGCTTGCACTGGGCAGGAGGGAGCATCAGTTTGGATGAGCCAGACAGTAGCAGCAGGGGTCCCTGACTCCATGGTCATCGTGTCCTGTGGAGAACCAGGTGAGGGGAAGCCATGTAGTGAGCAGTAAGCCTGCTTTGGGCCAGGGCTAAATCCTCAGTGCAAGTGGGCAAGAGGATGTTTGGAGCCAGTTCCAGCCACTCATCAGCAGCATGCCAGAGCCTGATCAGCGCCACTCAGCCATCACCTTGGCTTGTGTCTCTGTGTCCAGGATGGCAGTGGCACTCTCCAGCGCAGCAGCTCCCTGGGAAAAATCCGGGATGTGATACGGCGGAGCAGTGAGATGTTGGTCAAGAAACTGCAGGGCAATGGTCCCCTGGAGCCCAGGAACACCAAGTACGTGTGAGGGTCAGGCTGCGTACAGGGCGGGTGGGGGCCCTGGCACCTTGTGTGTCTGGGTCTGACCACTCACAGCACTATCACATCTGCTCTCCTCTGCTTTCTTGTAGCATGAAACGAGCTGCATCCTTAAATTACCTGCACAAGTCTAGCGATGCTTCATTTGAGGTAAGCACAGTGTGAGTGGTGGGGCTGGTACAGAAGTACGTGTGAGGCTGAGGGCTGTGTGGCCAGCGGTGCAGGGGGTGAGGGGCATAATAGTGGGCCCCAGGTGCAGTGCTGAGAGCCGTGAGCTTGTAGCCCGTCGTCTGAGGTCAGAGCTCCAAATCTGAAGGTGTTGCTTCCAAGTACCCACCTCCCTCTGGCAAAGCTCACACACACTGGGAGCAAAGGCAGCAGCTGCAGTGTGTAACAGCAGCACCAGGGCTGTCCTGGCTTGCAAGGCAAGGGGTGCAAGAGTTGGAGTAGCAGCTTTGGGGCACGGGGGTCGATTGCAGGTACCTCATGGGCACTGTATTTTTTCCAGGGCACCCAAGGCCTCCGTGCGGAGAGCAGAGGCCTGAGCGCCAGCAGCATGGACCTGTCCTCCCACAGCTCCCTGCTCTCCTCCAACTGAGCTGGCGGCTCTGCTGCTGGGCACCCTGGCTTCGTGCTACACGGGGCAGCGCCCGGCACCTCCCCACACCACCTACTCTGTTCTCCCCATCACCGGTTCTCGTGCCACCGTCTGCCTGCCCAGCCCGGCCTCCCCCGGGGGTCCCTAGCTAGTTCGGGCACCGCAGCCCGCCCGCATGCTCCTCTGCTGCTCACCGGGGCCCGCAGCTCTGGTGGCCGCATGCTCGGTACCGGTCACACACGCTCGCCAGGTAGAATCGCCAGCCCGGGGAGGGGGGCTGTCCCCGGGCCGGGGCAGCGGCGGGAGTGCCCC
>WEIT01027575.1:19724-60584 GCA_013389985.1 Dryoscopus gambensis | reverse complement strand
TGCAAATACGCCAGACATTTGCCGTCTGGGAGGCGGCGAACAGACGCCCCCGGAGCAGCGCGCTTCCCGGAGACCCCTTTAGCGGGGCTTGGCTCCGACCCGCACCCCTCCGGCCCCGTGGGCAGGGTTGACACCGGGAAGGCTGCGCGGAGCAGCGGGTGGTTTTCCTATGAATTGCGGTCAGATCAGAACCCGGAGAAAATACAGTGGGCACACGGGAGTTCCCACCCGTGGAGGGTGACCTCCCGGCCGCTGAGGGGGTTTTGTCCCTTGCAGAGCGCATCTGGATGAGCCCTCTGCCCCGCCCCCGTGCCACCCTCCCTGCCCGTTCCGAGCTCTGCGGCCCCTTGATTTTCCTGGCTGCTGCTTTTCACAGTGTCCGACTGCAAGGCGCAAACTCTCCTTCCCTCGCTCTGCTCCGTGGTGTTTCTCCCCACTGACGTCCTAGCACCATTTTCCTTGTCTGAGGAGCCCACGGTCTTGGCTGTGCCTGAGAGCCACAGAGGCTGTGGGCTGTCTTCCAGCCTGGCTTTGAAGGGTCCCACGGCTGCCCCATGCCACATCACCTCGTTTCTTCACTTAGGAACCTTGCAGGGACGGAGGGTCCTGCATTTTGCCAGTAGCTGTTTGCAGTCTCTTCTGCCTCACCGTGCACAGTTGTAGAGTTTGCTTTGCAGTTTCGGCTGTAATATCAAGAGCAATCTTAGTTTAGCACCTGGGTAGAATATTGCCCCTGAGGGAAAGATATCTATAGCGCTGCTGCCTGTCGATATCTGGAGCCGTGGCTGAGCCCTGCTGCCAGGCGGCAAGTATTGTCCAATTTACAGCTGATAAGCACGAAAAGCAGCACTTACTTAGCTGATTAGCACCGTGATTGCCGTCCGCCTTGGCAGCCTTCTGGGTAGGCTGTTTCTGGAGGGGGAGTACATGCTTAGCTTGGGCTCTGGTTTGAAGTCATAGGGTCCTTTGGACGTGCCACAGCATTCACTTATGTGCCAGCAGCCACCGCTGGCAGCTGGGGTGTGCAGACCTGCCTGTGAGGGCTGTCTCCTGCCTTTCCCTACCGCTCTGCAGTTGCTGGAGTTCCTGTGCTGCTCCAATCACGTACGCTCCTTTTTTCTCTTGATGAGCAGGACCACATCCTACAGCACAGGGGGGAACATGCAGCTGTCCAGCTCACAGACAGTGTAAAAAAATCTCAGGTGCCATCAGTGTAGCCAGAATGTGCAGTTTGATGTCTAGGTTTTATGGGCTAGTGGTAAGTTTTGTGGGCTGCAGAGCGTTGTCTCTCTTTGCCTGTGGATGCTGTTCGGAAAGAGCACTGGGGAAAGACCTGAGACGTGTGGGGTATCCATGGCTCACAGGTGCTTTGCCATGTACGTTTTCCAGAAGTGCCTGGTCCCTCTTCCTCCACTTCCATTGTTCAGTGAAGCTGTGATCTTTCTGGCAGTGGCACTGCAGCATGCCAGATGTGTGCTGACTTCTGCTGGAACATGTGGTTGAAATGCTAGCAGAGGAAATATTTGCTGAGTCAACTTTCCTTTAAAGTAAAAAAAACCCAGCAAACCAAAAGGTCTGTTTTGTTCTGGAAATGCCTCTATGTCCTGTGTTGAGCTGTGTGTTTCTGTATGGCAGTACTTTTCTCGTGCTTGCTAGCAAGCCTGGTCTTAAAGTAGAAAATTTCTGAAAACAGGAATGATCTGATCCCCCTTGGGACTTGGCTGTGTTCAGACAGTGCTCTGGGCAGGCTGGAATCTCGATGTGGCAGGAGCTTCAAAGGCATGGCAACTTTATAGTTGTGGCCATAGGCGCTTCTTTGTCTGCACAGTGGGGTCCTGAATCACTGGGAACTGGCACTGATCAGGGGGTTGTCATGTTTAAAGATCCTTTAAAGATGTGCTCTGAGCTCGTAATTGACCAAGAATGAGGCCATCTTGTAAAGGCAGATGGGCAGATGTTTAAACTGCAACAAGCACCTGTATTTAGTTGCGAACTGGGTGATGAATGTTCTTGCTGACAGGAGCATTTCCTCCCAGTCTGCTGAATCCCTGAGTGGATGGCAGCTCACATCTGCTAATTGCTCCGATGGGTAGGTCTCACCTTGTTTGGCCAAAGGCTGGTGCGTGCTGCATCCATGCAGACAGGCACTGTGTCCTGGGAAGGCAGGCTGCACTTTGTCGAAAGGCCATGGAGCCCAAAGGGAATGGAGGGAAGAAGGTAAGAAAGGGTAGGAAGAGAAGAGTCTGGCCTTGGGGCAATGGACAAGAACAGGAGGGCCAGTTTGGCTGTAAGTGATAAGGCACTTCAAAAAGATCTGAAGGCTGTGAGGCCTGGTTACAGGTATTTACTAGAGAATCTTTACACTAATATTTTTCTTGCCTTCATTTCAATTCATCTTCTATTTAAGTTGCAAAGATCAAAGCTGTATTCCAGCAAGCACACGTGGGCTAAAGTAAATAGCAGGACCTAGTACACCTCTTCCCAGTGAATAAACACTCTTTCCTCTCTGAACATTTTCAAGCATACCTCTCAGGCCTGGAATGCAAAATATTTCACATTAGCAGTGGGTGTTTCCACTGCTTTCGATATTTGGGAACTTGGAACAAATGCTTATTTAGAAGTGGACAGACTTGGGTACAAACGTGCTCTTTGTGAAGGCAGTTGCTGCCGTGGTGTTTGGAGGGAAATTCCCCTGATACTGGAGGACATGCAATTGTTTGTCCAGACCCCAAGGAACAGTTCTCATTCTCCTAACATGAGTGTTGGTCTCATGAGCTGGGACAGGCAGCTCTCTTGGGGCCTAGAGGGCAGCAAGACTAACAAGACGCTTGGCAGATGCACAGGAACATTCTTCTTGATGAGGTTTAAGTTTCACAGGGTGTTAGCTTTGGGTTTGGTGGGGTTTGCAGAGCCTGTGAACCAGCACGGTGGATTTTGCTGTGTAAGGGAAAGAGGCAGCCCCACCTTTGGCATGGTGGTACCTGCTGGAGAAGGCTGAGCATGTCCAAGGTGGGAGAAGGGCAACTGTAGTGTCTTTTACCTTTATAAGAAATCAACTGTGTCTTCGAGAAGAGCAGGAAGAGAGATGGAGAAATGATAATTTGACAGCTGGTAACACGTTGTTTCCTGGGCTCAGTGTGCGTCTCAGCGTGGCAGAGGTGCCAGGGTGGGTGGCCTGATTGCACGTCTTGCTCCTTGCCTGGAGGATATTGGGAGGTGGCATCCAAGAGCTACTTGTAAATGCTTTAAGTGTGTTGGAAGAGCAGATGTTGTATTGCACAGAAGGGTTAAAGGGCTGTGCTGTGCCTGTAGCATACCTTGTGTGCTGCCTTGCCTGAAAGAAGCAGTCATGCTGCTGGACATGGAAGGATTTGTTCTCTGAGGGAGACCTGACGAGGAAGGGGTGGGGGTGCTACAGGGTGTCAGGTTTTTCCTGTGGCTGCTGCTAGAGCAGTGGCCATTCCCTGGACTTTGTCATGGTTTGGAGGCTCTGCACATGGTTCACTTCTTCTTCCTGATGTCCTTGTGAGCTTTCAGCAGTCCAGAAATGTTGGGCTGTGGTTTTTAGGGAGATTGTTCAGAGGGAGTTGCAAGTAAAGTGAGGGGCACTTGGGTCTTCTAGAAACTTTTTTGCTTGCTTCCTGATGCCAACACCACTGAACCACAGCATATGGCAGCAAGCACATGGGTTTTTGATTCTGGAGGATGTGGCCTGTTCAGAGTCCTGCATTTCTACCTCCTCCATCCTACCAGACGCTGTCAGGATCTGCTCTGCTGGTTGTGTTGATGAGGTGTCAGCTCTCTCCTTTTCCTTGCCTATCACAGTGGCTGCTTTCCTGCACTGCTGTTGGGTGTTACGGGAAGGAGCAGTGTCAGGTCACCTCTGAAGTCACAGGACCAGCAAATCCACCTTTGCATTGCAATGGGAACTGTTGTTTTTGCCATTTGGTTTAGAGTGGACAGCTGGTGTGCTTAAAAAAGGACCAGACTGAAGGAAGGATCATCTTTGCGGAGAAGACCATCTCCAGTTTCACTCTTCCTGTGCCTTCTGAATGTATCACTGTGCAGGCAGTAGGAAGGAAAAGAGGCTTGC
The DNA here is from genome assembly GCA_013389985.1 of Dryoscopus gambensis. Classification (NCBI taxonomy): domain Eukaryota; kingdom Metazoa; phylum Chordata; class Aves; order Passeriformes; family Malaconotidae; genus Dryoscopus; species Dryoscopus gambensis. Next base: position 56,491 of record WEIT01027575.1, on the reverse strand, counting down.
AAGGCGTGTCTTTATATGGATGTAGGTTGGTTTGGGAACTAGACCAGAGTCTTGTTTTGCAGGAGGCACACAGGTGTCTGTAGTCTCAGGGAGTGAAGCACTGAAGAGCAGTTGTTTGGGGTCTCTTCTGGAAATAGGTGAAGGAGAAGGACAAAGGCAGGTTTTAGTGAAGCTCCTGTGGGCTCTTGAGGTTGGACACATATTCAGTGTTCTAAGCAGCTGCAGCTTTCCAGGTCCAGGCTGTGGATCCAGGTGCTGCTTGAATAGAGGTTGAATGGGTTTGTCCAGCATTTCCTATTCCCTCCGCCTCCTTTGGCACATTGCAACACAGTGAGGATGAACCTATGCCACCCAGTCAAGGCAAGGACTCCATTGCTGGTCATTCCTTTGTTCCAGGGAAATACTTGGCAGTAAGTACTGGTCTGTGTTTACCTGTGTCTCTTTTTAATCTGTGCAGTTCTTGCTGAGTAGCTGTGGAGGATCTTCAAGCCAAAACACAAGTGGTCTTTGTTTCAAAGCATCAATTTGTGCTGGCAGCCAGGTCTGCAGTGCATGTGCTTTTCATTGACTGCTGCTTCAGCTCCTTTTCTCACTCCTGCCAGCTCTTTTTTAAACTTCATACAGAAATGTTTTTCCTGAGTTTAAAAGGCTGACCTGTACAGTACTTCTGGTCTTAAGTTAAGCCTTGTCTTTTTCAGGGAGGTAAAGTAAGTTTTCTGTGAGTCTTGTCACAGAATAGACTGCTTACCTCTGCTTTGAGAGATAACTTTATACACGCTGTCTGATCAGCAAAGAGAGAGGCAAGGGGGGGACTTCAGAATGGTTTGCAAGTTTCTGAAAGCCTGGTCTGTGTGCCTGGGATGAGGAGTTTTGGTGTGCCTGCCCAGCTCTGACTTTTCCCAAGCTTGCTTGTCTTAGCAGTTTGGGAAAGTTGATGGGTGGGTGCTATTTTGATATTCTTTGCAGACTGTTACTGCCTGGGGCTGCTCCTTTTATTTGATCAGCTTTCAAAAATCCATCCTCTGTTCTCTGATTTTGACCTTCTGAAATTGTTCTGCAAGGGCTTCTCTTGAAAATGCATTCTAATCCTTAAAAATTTTAAGTGCCATCCAGGCAAGGCCCATGCTGTAATTAAAACATTTCTGCTGGTAGTGAACGGGTGAATGCTGAGGTGTTCAGGTGCCCCAGAGAGCAAAATGAAAACCGTCCAGGTCCAACTGCAGAAATCAGGATGGAACAGTGAGGAGCACTGTTGAACTCCTGTCTCCCTGCATAGGTTGTGTGTCAGGAGAGGGGGCATGGCTGGTTTTAACTGAGGATTCCTCCTGTGAGATGGTGCTTGCCAGTGGGATACCAATGGCCTGTCTTCTCCTTGTCAAATTAGGCTCTGACTTGAATGGAGCGGGCAGGGATTTTGGCATCTGAACTGGAGTGTGCGCAGGGCCCCTGAGCGTGCATGAATTGAATCCACCGCTGTTAGGCGGTCTGCACCTCTGTGAGGTTGGGAAGTCTTGGATTGATGTTCCTATTGTGCAGGATGATGAATGAAGGCAACTGATATGAGCAGATTCCTGTCTGGGAGGTGGCGTGACACATTTCATTTCAGGGCATGAACCTTCCCTCTCTGGAAAACAAGACGTTGCATGCTGGGAGAAAGCAATGACGTAGGGTTGCTGTCTGTGCCGGGACTTGGTGCAGAAAGGGGCTGGGGTTTAAGTGAGTGAGGATTACAAGTCTCTTTGTATTTCAGCTGCTGGCTGACCTGTGTTCAGTTCCTAGGTGACTTTTGTCCTGTAAGACAGCTGTGTTCGTGAGCACTGTGCACTCAGACCTCGGTCTGGCTAATGCCAGATGTTCGTAGCGCTAAGATGACGGGCTTTGTAACTTTTCTTCTCCTGCGATGCTGTTGTGAAATTAGGTTTGTCCCAGCAGCAGGATTTTACGCTTTGATGCAGCTCAGGCCACCCTGAAGAGCAGCCAAGACTGCACCCTACTGCTGGAGATTTGGGCAGACTGGCAGGTTGGCTCTGTCCTCTGTCACACCAGAAGAAAGCCGGACGGGTCTGTCCCCAGAGCCATGGCATGTGGAGGCCATGTCCCATTCTGGCTGCAGAGGGGAGGCTCATGTGCCTCTGGGCAGCTTTCTGTGAGTGATGCTGGCACAAGATAGGCACGGTATTGCTTAAGACCAGCTGTAAACGCTCTCCTCCTTGCAGTTGCTCATTGGCTTCTTTGGGAGCACAAAGGAAGCCTTTGATTCCAACCATACAGTGGCTGTCCAAATGGTTAAGGGCAGGACAAGCTGCGGCTTGCAAGTGCCTTTATTGCTCTCCACTGCAGCGTGCTTTGGTGTGTGTCCTGGCTCTGCTGGGGCAGCCTGTCACTCCTGTGGCATGGAGCTGCTCCATGCTGCTGGCTCTCTTGAAGTCACTGGCACTGCCTGGATCACTGGGAAGCTTTCATGGGAGAAAAGATTACGGATTTTGCCTTTCCCAGCAAAGACAAGACCAGAGAGCATAAAGCCAGGCAGTCTTGTAGGGTGCCACAAAGGGCAGTGCATCCAGTTCTCCTTAACCGTTCATGGGAGCATAGATGGGTTTGTGCCACTGAGGTCAAGTCGTGCAGTTGCCTTTGCAGAGGGACAAACACCAAAAGTCTTCTTCAGCAGTTGAAAGAATTGTGCAAATTGTCTTGGACCAAAGAAAACCAAAGCTTCTCTTGAGTTACTTGATGTTCTTTGTTCCTATCCATGCATCCTGCCTGCTGTAAACACCATGAGCCTGGCACATATCTGAGCACCTGGCAGGTGCTATGGGAGTGGCCATTTCCTGGGCTGAGACTTCTTCTGTAGCAGTGAGATCTTGTTTTGTGATCATTCTTTCCTCCAACTAGGTTTGAGCAGTTCTTTATCCACCGTATTCCAAGCAAAAGCTGAGTGACAAAGGCAACACATCTGATTTTTTCCCCCTCTGTTAACTCCTGATGGCTCTCCCTGCATGTTGTGTGTGTGCTAGCAGTCTTCAGATGTGTAAGTGGAGGAGCTACTTGCTGGGTCCTCACCAGCACTGACCTTCCTGCCCAGGTCCTGCCTCTGCCTTGCTGCCTTTTCCTGGCTCAAGTGCAGCTGTTCCTTTCCCAGCTGTGCCTCCTATCTCCACCTCTTCCTGATTCCTCTTCTGTATCTAGACCTGCCTTGGCATGCCACATGCCCCCCCTCTCAGACTTTGCTGTTGCTTGGTTTCTCTCCAGTGCCTGCCTCTGGGCACTGCTGCTTTCCCAGGTGTGGCTGTGGCTTCCTCCTGCCATCTTGAGATTGCCTTTGTCTCCTTGAGCCAGGCCTCCAGTTCACAGCAGGTGGTGAAAAATCAGAGTGGAGCTCGGGCAGGGCTAGCTGAAATGTTCAGGTGGTTTGTGGAAAGATAAGGATTCTTCTGCTCAGCTGAAGGAAGGTCTCAAAACCATGTGGCCTGAAGCAAAAAGCATTAATGTGAATGGTTAACATTTTGGGAAGGAAATAACAAAGACTGTCATACTGGGCATCCCACACCATCATGTTTGGTTTCTGTGGCCTTGCCGGGATTTGGCCTTGCCTCTCACTGGCTGGAGATGCATTCCTGCAGACAAAGGCCTGCTATGGGTTTGATGGAGCAGTCCATTATACTTGCCTTGCTGAGTGGCCGCACTGAGCAGCCAGGAACCTGCAGGTATCTCAGCACAGCTTCTTGCTCTCCAGGACTTGGTTGTTGAGTGTCTGTTGCCACTTTTTGTGTGCTTCCTTGGCATCTGGTTGCTTAGGATGTCCAGGTACTCTTCACACTGGTGGCTTTGTGACTGTCCATCAAGAACTATTTGTTCTCCAGATATACTGGAAATCAGCTTTTCTGCTGCAATGGGGAAAAGGGCTTACTTTTCAAGGAGACCTGGTTAGTGTGAATTTCTGTCTCAGTGAGTCTGTTGTATCCGAGCTTTTCTTTAGTTTGACACTAGGGCTTAGCATTAGATTTATCTGTAGCAAACATTCCGCCTAGTTATCGATTTGTAAAATATTCCAGAAAGTGTCCTGCTGCATCTTCTTCCCACTCAGTGACTTTTTTCCATTTTTAGCTGAGATAATGTAGCAATGTCTCATAGAGAAGCTACCTCTTAATTAATATTGCATGAGCAGAAGAAATATTAGCTTCTCCATCTGCTTTCCTATTTTTGTGGCTTTTAATAGAGATTCATAAATGGCTTTAATGAAAATAAACAAGGAGCTGCTCTTTTCTGTGCCCTCATTCCTTTCAGAGGTGATACTGCAGGTCCAGCCTCCCTGGTGATGTTTCTCCCAGGAGGTAGGTCCTGGACAACAGCGCTTCCCTGCGCAATTGTAAATGGTGATCATGAAATGGGGCTGATCTTTAGCTTTCTAGCAATGAAAAGAGGAGGATCTAGGAGAAATCTGCAGACCTGTAGGACATAGCTGGAGACAGATATGGGGAGTTGTGGATGGTGCTTTGTAGCCAGAAAGAAGCCAGTGGCACCACACAGAGGGAAGATGGACGTGCAGTGCACAGCAGGCAGTATTCATGAACGAGTGTTCCTGAAACACTCGTGAAGGTTGGCACGAAATCACACGAACCTAGCGGGAAGCCCTGGGCAGCAAGTCCATCCTCCTCAAGCTTCAGGGGCAGCCAGAGGTCAAAACCCAACAGTGCAGAGCCCGTATAAATAGAAGAGGCACCAGTGCAGCTGATGGAGTGTGGCCCATTTCAGATGTTTCTTCAGTGCCTTTTCGCAGCAATTTTTAGTTTGCAGCACTGTGGTGGCTGCTAGGAAAAGTGAGTGCCTCTCCTGGGAGCTTCTTTCCTTCCTGTGGGAGGGGAGCAAGCAGGTTAAACCTTCAGTAAACCAAGTGGTGAAGCAGGATGCTCCAGAGACTCACCTCGAGTGAGACCCACAACGCAGCTGTGCTCTGTGGGGAGCCCAGCAGTAGGATTGTCCCTGATCTAGTGTTGTATTGTGGCATTTCCCAGTCTCCATGACTTCTCCTTGTTCCCGGGAAGGCAGAGTGGCTGGGTGTATGCTTGTGGGTGGGCTATACAGGGGCAGCAGCAGGAAGGAGTACACAACTGAATGCCTGCAGCAGTTGCCAGAGCATGGGTGTCGTTTTCAAGACCATGGCACTGGATGAACCATTTCTCCCGTGAGCTGTAAGCTGTCTGGAGAGCTTGGCCAGCTGGATCTTCATGGCAAATCCATCTGACTCTCTACAGGCATATAACTAAGGGAAACTTAGCTGTAAATATACTGACATGGCCTGGAGAGAGATTTAAAATATTTATCCTAGAGCAGAGCTTGGGATATAAATAAGCTCCCTGTCTGTTTCCCTGCACGCAAGGCTCAGAAGTGCAGCTGTCCCTTTGTCCCCAGCTCTCAGAGTCCTCTTTGGGACCAGCAAGTTGCTTATGGGTGGGCTTGAAGTCCATACAGATGGTGTAAACATACAGCTGTCAGCAAAATCGAGAGGGTATTTGCAGTAGTGCAGATGTGAGTTTTGGACTGCGACTTCTGTCCCCTCATTGCCCCTACAGCTGCTGGCCCTGCTCTCTTACTCTCAGGGTGTTTGTGGAGTTTGCTGGTGAGCCATATCTTGGGTAAAGTTGTAACCCTCACGCTTGGCCCCCTGAACAAGCAAGATTTGCAAGATCCCCAGACCAAGCGTATCCAAAGGGAAGCACAGGTTTGGGTGGTTCTGGGGAGGTTCTCTTCCTTCCAGTGGGTTTGGTGGCAGCACACAGAGAAGCAGCTCACTCAAGCACTTTCAGTGGCAAATGTGCTTCATTCTCCAACAAACGCTCCTGGGAGGGCAAGAAGGGCTTGCTGGCCGGAGTGCCCCATGCCCAGTGCAGCCTTGGCGACCTCGCTGCGTGGAGGGGAGCTGGCTCTGAGCAGCAGCTTTGTCTTCGATGGTGCGTTGCTGAAGCAGCTGGCTTTGCTTGCAGGCCTCGTGTGCACGCTGCTCCTCTTTGCACCACTTCCCTTGCCCTGGCCTCTTCCCACCCCCACCCCCACGCCCTTTTGTCTTTACAGCCTGAGCTTCCATTCTCTGGAGCGGCTGGCTGGGGCTCCTATTTGCTGAAGGGAAGTGCCAGACAGTTTTATGGAGCTTCTTCTGTTTTTTCCCGTCATCTGGAACGGTGTTTCAGCTGGAACAAGAAAAACACGGAGCCCTGGCCAGCAGCTCCATCCACACACACAGTGCTGTTATGGGGGAATCCCTCCTGGCTGGGCTTGGGATGGCAGGAGCAACGTCAGCCTTTGGCCCTCAGCCTGAATGCAGGGATGTGAAAATGGATTGGCAAGTACCGGTGTGGTACTTGGAGGTGCCATGGGATGAGCTCTGAGCCACACAGACCCTGTGGGTGCAGCAATTCGGCCTCGCTGCCACCGGGCCTTGCTGCCACCGGGCCTTGCCTCCCGCCCTGGGGCAAGGAGTGCTGAGCCGGCTCTGTCACAGCTCTTCCCAGCTGGCAGGACCTGCCTGCCTGTTCAGCACCGCCTGGGCTCTCCTCTACCACCAGAGGAGTTTTGCTTCGTAAAGACCTTCACATTCTCACATGGCTCGTGCTTAAATTGTGGGGGAAGCATCATCCCTCAAGGCTGCTGCACAGTGTGTCTCATCCTGGTTCCACTTGGCATCTGTCTACCATGTTTCCTCTAGTGGGAGAGAAGTGCAGTACCTCTGCTGTGCTGGCCAGAGAGCTTTGCCTTCAGATCACTTGTCTCAGACCAGCAGCAAACATCAGGTGTTTGTGAGGAAAACAGGGAATTGCTCAAGGGCTCAGAGCAAGCCTAGGAGAGTTGGTTGGCAAGACCGGTCAGTGGTGCCGAGTCACCCTTGAGACATTTGTGTTTCTCACTGGGGCTTGGCAGTGCAGCTGGCAATGTCTGCTCAGGAGCCTTTGGCTGGTGCCCCATTAGAGGTGGTTTCATGGAGCCAGCAGGATTCCCATCTGCTGTGCTGGGCTTGAGGCCTTCTGTCTCACTTGTTCCTCTGTCTCTGTTTTTCTGCTACAAACATGTTGTCCTGGCCTTCCTGGGAGTTCCATGGCTGCCACTGCCTGTGATGCTCAGCAAGCAGTATGGGCTCACTTACTCAGCCAAAGCAAGCTTCCTTTGCCACAGGCCGGGGGCCAAGTGGTGCTGCTGGCACGCAGCTGTGCCCTGAGTGTTTGGGCAGGAGAAGCGGTGATCTGGCTGCTAACTCTGCCCTGTTCCTCTCCCAGCTCCATGACTGCAGCACTGCACTCATGGCTTGGGCTGGTTCTCTGGGCTGTCTGCTCAGAAAGGGGATCTGGGCTTCTCTTAGGGGCCTGGGACCACACAGTGACCCCAAAGAACAGCATCCTTTCCCTGGTACAGTGTCCTACGGAGATGCCCACGTCCCCTCTTGCAGCGGGTGCCAGGAGCACGGGCGCAGCAGAGCGTGGAGCAGTGTCAGCGTGCTCCCAGGGCAGACGGGCAACTCCTGCAGCTCCAAGGCCAGTTGTTCTGGTTCAGCAGCCCCAGCAGTTTCAGGGAGCCGAGGAGCTTGGCTACCACGGGGAGTTCCCTCTCTTGCTCCAGCTTTTTCCTGTTTGAGCGAGGTGCTGAGATGTTGGGAGAAACTGTGGGGCAAAGCTCAGCTCGTGGTTCAGCCCAGACACATTCTTCATAAAGACCACTAGCAAATCCCACAGCCTTGGGGACAAACTGTGCAGCGTGGTGTCTGCCCCACAAGATCAGGTCAGCCTGCAGTGGGGTATTGGTTGACAGTAGCCCTGCTTGGCTTGGGAATGAGTAGGAAACTCCCAAAATACTCCCATCGCTCTGTGGCTGCAGAGTAGCACCCCTGTTTGCTGTTTTTGTTCAGGGCCAGAGTAACAGCTAGTTCTTATCTCACTCCCCACCCACCTGTCCCTGCCTGCAGAGGGTATCATCACATCCTGCTGCTTTGGTTAGGCTGCTGCCTGGCTTTGGGCATACAGGAAGGCAGAGTCTCTGCTCACTGCTGGTATAAAGGTGAAGGCAGGGAGCTCCTGTGGCAGAGTTAGGAAACTGAGCTTGGGATGGTCTTGGAAGAAGCAACCCTGTGGGATGTGTGGCTGGGGAGGGGACTTGGGGTTCACAGGGTCTGGGCTTGGGGAAGTAGGATGGGGGCAGCATGAGGAGCAGAGGCAGGGAAGCCCCAAACCAGTTTGAACTGGGTGGATGAGTGAGGTCAGTGCCAGGATAGCCTGGCTATCCTGACACGTGCTGGCAGCTGTCAAGAGTCTGCAGCTGGTTTCCTGGGCTCACTGTCCTTGTGCTGAGCCTTTTTCTTGTGGAGCAGATGTGTGAGCAGTACCTACCTGTCTTGGGATGGGTCTGTGTGCAGCAGAGGCTGCCCTGCTGTGAGTGGCAGTGAGCTCTTCCCAGGGCCCAGCTGTACCCCAGCACGTCACTGCCAGCGCTGCCTTAGCCTCTGCTGCAGCAATTGATTCACAGTGTTCAAACTCCAGGGGCTTTTTTCTGGTTTCTTGTGATAATTGCTCGGAAACTGGGTTTGGCCAGTCCCAAGTATGGGATTCTGGGCCTGGAAAGGCAGGGATACCCCACAGCTTTCAGCCTCTCTGAACAGTTTTTGAGAGGCTAATGGGAATTGTGCTTAGTGGTTGCTGCTTTTTCCGTTTTCCTTTTTTACTTTGTTTTTTCCCATTCTTAAGCTTGGTTTGAAGGGCAAAATTGGCTTCTCAGTATTTGCTTGGTTGTGCTCCATGCAGAAAGCAGTGGAGAGAGGTGCTGTGGGGCACCTGGAGCAAGCTCAGTGGTGGTGTGCAGGCATCATGTCTCTTGCAAATCTGGAGTGAACTGCCACAAAAGGCAGAGGTTCAGTGGTCACCTGAGCAAACCCACACTCTCACAGCAGAGCTGGTGGATCCAGGTGCGTGAAACAACCGTAGGAGCAAATAGGTGTTTTCCCAAGTTCCCAGTCATCTTGATCCACCCCAGTATGACCTGGAGCTCCTAGGTGCTGGTCCAGTTCCTCCTGGCTCATGAAGCAAAAGCCACTCCAGCAGAGTATTTCTTGGAAATGCTGCTTTGTGCCCATGATTGCTTTCCTGGGTGCATAGTTTTTGTTTTTACTTTAACTGGAATGGGAAAATATGTCGTTTTAAAAACCTTATATGATGAGTGCCCAAAGACTTTCCAGATGTTGGGCTGCTCGCTGTGTTCAGAGCTCCTTCCCTGAGTCAAACCATTTCCATCTGGCCTGATGGTTTATTGCAACTCTACCCATCTGAGAGGCTTTCTCGACTGGAACCTCTTGCACGGAGGAACATGCTGGCTGGAAATAATTTGGGGATGCAAATATCTCTGGGTGTTTGGCTTGGCTGCCGTTCCGGCGGTATCTGCTGAGCAGTGGAAGAGGCTGTGTGTGGAGCAGGCATGCTCCCAGCAGCTGCTTTATGTGGCTGCAGGGGCCGGCCCAGGAGGCAGGGGGTTGCTCATGTTACTGAGCATTCATGATTTTCCTTGCTTGCTTCTATGGCTTCAGCTGGCGCAAGTGAGCCTGCTGTCTCTGTGTTTGTGACCAGGAGGGGAGGAAAAGCTGACCCATGTGTTGCTCCCAGTTCCTGGCATGCCAAAAATCTGCTTTTATATGTGCATGTTCATAATGAACTGTGCCAGGAAACACATGGCTTGCTGGAGACATGAATGGGAGGTCTGTATGGGGCCCTGTGCTCACTGAGAGCCTCGCAGGGACAAAGAGCAGATGCCGGTGTGCATTGCTTGCTCTGTGACAGTCTGCGTCCTGTGGGCTGCAGTGGATGGGGAGCAGAAGATGGGATCAAGGTACGAAATGCTTGGCTGATCCAGTGGTCGCAGAGAGGACAGGACAGGCAGCCAGGTGAGTGGTTTTACTGCCTGCTGCTCTTTGTGGCTCTCCTGGTCTGGAGAGGGCTGGCTTGCTGCTCTGGAGATGTGGTTGTTTGCAGTGAAGGCTGGGTTGGAGGGAACCCAGGCACTGCAGGCAAGCAAAGTGCTGCTAATAGCTTCGGATGACAATTATGGATGGGGATGAGAGAGAACAGCAGAGGTGTGGGAAGCGCACTGGGCCCTAGGTATCATGTGGGCAGAGGGGCTGTGCAAGCTGTGCCTGGCTGCAGCAGGAAGGAAAGGCTGTCAGGGGAGAGTTGCAGTCCTGAGCATTAGCAGCACTTCAGTGTCCCGAGTGTTGCTCCCTGTTGTAGGAAGTGCTGCCAAGCCTGCATGGGCTGAGCTGCCAGTGGGCAGTGCACACCCAGCACAGGAGGAGTTAAACCTGCCTGCGGGCAGTGGAGCCTTGTTCTGACAGAGGGCTTGTGGAGTCCTCTGGACCAGCAAGCTCAGGATGCTCTAGCTCAGTGATTTCATTGCCCAGCCTTTGGAAGCAGGCCAGGGCTTGAACGCAGAGTTTGCTACTCTTTGATCCAAGAGTGACTCAAAGCAAAGCCTAAGCGCTGGAGCCATTCCTGAGGACTGGGCAACTGAAGGAATTGCTGCCTGCAGACAATCATGTTTAAGCTGCTCCTAAGACAAGGTCTGTTTGCTAACACTTTCTGGGAGCGTGTTACTGAAACCTGTGAGAGGCCAGGACCCCAAGCCCTAACACCATCCTTGCTGTGCCTTTCGTGGCCTTGGGATGGAGCACAGGTCATGGTCTTTTCTGAAAATGTGCCTATGGTTGCCTTTGACAGCAGACTTCTGCTGTGGCCCAGTGTCTTTCTCAGAGAACATGGTGATAAATCAGTCCTGTGTTTATAAGATGGGACCTGAGTGTGAGGTTCAGTGTCTTCTGCTCTTTTTCCTTCAGGGGCCGTCTTTCTTGTGGCCCTTAGCTCTGCCCCTAGGCTTGCAGGGAGCCACGTCATCCTCCAAGCTGTGGTTCTGGTTTGTTGATTTTGCTTGGGGTTAGCAGCAGCTAAACCTGCTGCTGAGGGATGCAGTGGTAGCTTCAAAGTGATGCTCTGCCTGTGTCTGCCTTGCCTAAAACCTGTTACCGGTTTGCGGAGCTGGGAGCGAGTGCGGCACTGCAATGTGAGTGAGTGCATTAGCTCACCCAAATCCTCCTTTTCCTTAGTGGTTTCTCATCAAAGAGCAATAGCCTGTATTGCTGCTGGACGAATCACAGAGCCTTTGTTTCTTCAGTGGTCTGAGCTACGGCAGGGGCAGAAGCATAAAGGTCACAGTGTGGATATGGTGGGGTGGTGATGTGTCAGGAATGGATTCCAAGGGGGCTAAAAGCTGTCGCTGCCACCTTGCTCTGCGGAGGTGTGTTAACTAGCTGACACATCCAGAGTTGGTAGCTGAGTTAAAAAGTGGTGAAGAGGTCTCTTAATCCTGGTCTTTCAGTCTGAGTCTGAAGTGCTGCAGCCTGGGGATAGATTTAAGCTACTCCTGCTGTTCACCTCAAGTTAGTCGTGGGGATTAGGGCATCTCTGGCCAGGTCACCCTTCTCTCTCTCCCAGCTATATCTCCGGACTCCATTCTGCAGGGAAGCGCATGGTGAGGTTGCTGCAAGGTGCCCAGGGCCTGCCTTAAGTGAACTGCTGTGCTCTTCGGGTGCTGCAAAGGGCCCTGCAGGTTTGGGGAGCCAGGGGGAGCAGGCTTCCCACCTGTGTCCTGCAGCAGTGCCTTCCCAGGGAACATGGCATCTTTGCTAACTAGTAATGAAGATGGACAGGGAACAAATGTTTAGCAGTGTGTTACCAAGCTCTCTGTCTCGTTTGGTGCTGAGCTGGTGGTGTAAACACATTCAGCTCCCACCTCAGGTCTGAGACTTGCATGCTTGTTGTGCAGCCCCAGGAAGAGCTGGCTCCACGGTGGAGCTGGGACAGCTGTGAGCTCCTTGCTCTGGCATGGGAGCATGCGAGGTCCACTCTGCTTTGAGAGGCCAGACAGATGCTGGCCAGGCATGTCCTCTGCCAGAACAGGTGGCTGGGCCAATTTTTGCAGCTGGCTGCTTCCATTGCATCCTGGTACTTCTGGGTCTTAGTTTTGTTTCCTCTAAGCCAGGTGTCCCCCTCCATAGCTGGGGCAGGGCTGAGGCCTCCTGCTGGCAGGGGAGAAAGGATGGAAGCAGTTCGGGTGCTCTGGGCTTTGCCGTCCTGAGCATTGGAGATGAATTGCAGATCCTCTAAACTGCTGCTCCAGGTGCAGAGCATTAAAGGAATTGGCTTGCACAACTGGCTGAGCTGACCCAGAGTGAATTTTCCTGAAGTGCTCCTGGAAGCAAGTCTGCAGAGTAATGCTCCTGGGGCCTGGCTGGAGAGTGGGGCTGGGCTACAAGCTGCAGAAGCACCACAGTGCTGGGCTTGCTTTCCAAACCAGGAAACCTTATACTTGCACAAAGCCCTCTCCCGAATCCCATTCCTATGCTTTTAGTTCCTTGTTTGGTTGCAAGCAGCTTTGGGATTACTCATATCCTGTGGTGTCTTAGAGGTTGGTAAACTCTTGGGTACGAAGTGAGATAGATCCTTTCCTTTTCCCTTTCTGTCTTTTGTCCAGAGCTCTTTTAGTTTGGAGGACCTGGTGCTCAGGAGCTGCGTGCTGGGCATTGCCTGGATGTGGGCAGTTTGGGGGTGACGGGAGCGTGGATCTCCCACAGGGCTGGTGATGTGGAGCATTGCATTGTGCTTCCAGCTGCCTTGCCTGTTGCTTCCCCAGTGGGGCTGTAGGTGAGAGAGGTGACTGTGCACTCAGCAGGAATCTGAGGCTGTGCAGCAGCTGAAGGCTTTGTGGTTGAGGCCGCATTCCCAAGCGATGTCGTTAGGCAAGGAGACCATGATTTTCAGATTGTTTGAAGATGTAGGCAGCCTGGCCTGTCAAGCAGGGCAGGAGATGTGCTGCCTGGTCCCCCCAGCTTGCTTAGTTGCTCTGCAGTACGCAGATGGTGCTGGGCTACTGGAGTGTCCCCAGGTGAGCCTGGCACTGAGGCATTCAAGCAATGAATGGAAAACCCAGCTTGGGTCGAGGCCTGGCTTGTAGTATTGCCCCACGTCCTTGCAGCCTGGAAGATGACCATGAAGGTTTGGGCTTGGTGCCATGGCAGGGACTCAGCAGGCAGCATCCCTGGAGCTCTCAGTCCTCCTGTATGGTGCAGAAGGTGGGGTCCCTTCACTGCCAGGCATGTCCAGGCTGTGCCAGGACCACAGACCCTCTCGTTGGCTGCAGCCCTAAATACAGCCTTAGAGAGGGCTGGTCTCCCGAGGGTGAGTCTTGACACCCCACACACCTTCTGGCTTTTGCCAAAAAGCCCAGCACCCCATGAAGGTCTGCAGTCCATGAGATTGGAGCCTGTTTCCCAGCTATGTCCGTGGCACAGAGTGGGGGGACAGTGTCCAGCCTCAGAGGGTGAGCACTGAGACGTGGGGCTGGGGAGTTTGCTGCCCACTCCTTCCCGCAGAGCCCTACAATGTCTCTCTGTTCGAGGTGTACCAAACCTGGTGCTTCTCGGCTGAGAAAAGGATGTGAGATCCCCCAAACTTCCAGCCCCAGTTTCCCTGTGCTAGCCCCCAGCTCTGCCATGGCTCCCCCAGATCCTTATTACTCTTTTGGTGCATTTTCTTACAGTTCTGGCTGATGAAAGGAGCAACACTGATGTATCTCAGTCTTCCAGCTCTGGAGAATGGTCCCAAAGACATTGCCAGTCTGTGCCGAGTCTGCTGCCACATCCCTGCATTAATGCTGTGGCAGCCTTCAAGGGGGTTGGCTACCACGGGGCTGGGTCTCCTTTCCCAGAGCTGTGGAGAGTCCTTTGCTTCCTGGTGATCCCATGGGATTGAAAACCTAGTCTGCAGAGCTTCAGACAGCAGTGACTGATTTCATAGGGTTGCTCACAAGTCTGTCTTGGATGTGGTTTTGTCAGTTTTATTTGACACCCTGAAATGCTCTGCATGTGCTCAGTCTGGAGTCTGGCAATGGCTGAGTCCTGGGGACATCCCAAGACAAAGAAGTGGATCGGGATACACTTGTTAGAAACTAGGACTGGTAATGTAGATGGTGTCACTGTTTTTCCTGGGAAGCTGCTATTTGCCTCCATAAATAAATGAAAGGAGCTTTGAGCAGGGGGCACCACTGCCTGAAGGATGCTGTGTTCCTGCGCTCAGATCTTTGTCCTAAGGATGATCTCAGAGCCAGGATGGGATCTGAGCCTGCTCTTCTCTCCATCCTTGTGCACCCTACTAGTTCGTGTCCCCTCCCTGCAGGTGATTTGCTTTGTGGTGTGTGGGAATGATACCCTGAGGACCTGTAGGTACCAGTTCAACTTCCCTACACAATTCACTTAACCTTTATCTATTACCTCAACAGGGGGGTTTTGCATTTCAATTAGGTATCCTTCGGGCACCACTGGGTGTTTTCAAGTGTGCTGCATTTCAAACATGTTTATCTAATCTGGCTGAAGCTTTCCTGAAAAGCTTTCTGTAGCCGCAGTTGAGAAGGTTTTAGGCCAGAAACGTGTGGAGAGTTTCTTTTTCTCCCAGCCTGGGGTGGCTTGTGTCACATGCATATGCAGAGGCCGTGTGTTTGCCAGCACACTCATTTGGGACTGCTCCATGCTGGCATTGGCTTTGCAGGACCGTGGCTGGCCCAGCTGTGTTGCGGAGCTCTGCACTGGCTTGGTCTTGCTAAGGCTGATGTGGCGTTGCTGGACAGTTTTTGGGGTGGCTCTCACTAAGGGAAGAGAGTCATTTTGCTTCATTCAGCAGCTCCCAGCAGTATGTCCCAGCCCAGATGAGCTCATGAAACCACAGCAGAGGCATGCTGTTGGGAAGGTGTCCAGTCTGGGCTGGGGTTGCCTTTGCTCTCTACCCGCTGGGGCAGCCTCCAGTGACTGAGCCACATGTGGCCATGGCTCTGCCTCAGTGGAGAGCTGGGAGGTCCTCCAGCTGCTGAGTGGAACAAACAGAGTCATTTTCTTCTTTATTCAGCACAGGTGGGGATTGTTGGCTTTATCCAGGTTTTACCCAAACTCCGGCATAACAGCAATCCCACACAGTAGCCCTCTCCTTAGACAGCTTCCTTGAGCCTCTGTCCCAAAAGCCCAGGAGATGGAGGGGGATGCATGGACCCTGCTGACTGCAGCCTTTCCCTGGGCTGGGGTTGTACAGCTGTAAGAGGCAAGTGCAGCAGTTCCCCGTCTCCAAACCCTGGCACTCTGGATTAAAGTACTGTGAAAAGCCGCGTCCAGGTCTGGGCTTCTGATGTCTTCCACCCCAAAACTGTCTGGACCACATCTACCTGCTACTGGTCTTTCCTTGCAGCCCAAACCTGACACATGGTTGGGACAGTGGTTTCCAGCATGTGCAGCCAGTTCACCAATGGCTGCATTGTCAAAACAAAACACAAGTTTATGGCTCTTGCTGCACTTTAACGTTTATTTGTGCCAGTTTGCCTTGACACCTGTTCTCATGAGATGTTCTGAGCTGAAATAGTTGTGTCCATTTCCCCGGCATGGAAAACAACAGCATAAATAGTTCCTCCTGTTTCACCAGGGAGCTGGATCCCAGTGTTTCCTGACACCTGGTTAATTCCCTGCTTCCCATGTGGCATTTGTGCCAAGCGTTCGTCACGTCCTCTGTCCACAGAGCCATGTCCTTCTGCTTGGCCACAGGGGATGCTGAAGCAGCAGGATGCATGTGATGAGGCAGCTCAAGCTCTCAGATGGTCAGTGCTGAGTACAGTGCAGTTGTGCTGTCAGTGACGGGGTGACAGCAGCTCTGCTGCTCTTCGGTGTTATCTTGGTAGTGCCAACGATTTAATGCTAGAAGTGCGTGTAATTTAAAATATAATATCTTAATACCCTGATGGTCTACTCTTCACAAACTCCAGCACTAGCATGGCCAGTAGGCTGACACTCCAAGAGCAGAACAAATCCATCTACTTCAGGTGCTTTCTTTATGCGCCCTGCCACCTTGCACAGGTCTGGTTTGATGGACACACACCTGGTGTCCTGAGGCATGTCTGGGGAAAATAACAGACCTGGCTCCTGTAGGTTCAAACCTGAGTGGATTTGACTGTTCTCTTCCCCTTTCCTCCTGCCTGTCTGTCCCGGCAGCCTGTTCTGGTGCGAGCTCAGCTCCTGATGCTCTGGAGCTTTTAGGCTGTTGAGCACATGGCTCTATTTGAGTGAGGATGGGTGGTTGCTGCCTTGCTGAGCGCTCTCAATGAGACAGATCTGATGTGACACGTGTTCCCGCACGTTGTATCACCCTGAGGCGTGTGCTCATCTTGTCTGTCGCAGACTGATGGACAGGTCCTACCTTTAGGGGAGGCGCGTGGAACTGGCTGTGGAAACTTCACTGGACATGCTGACCCTTGGAGCACAGCGTGTTGATGGGACTTGGCTCAGTATGAGACCCAGGAAATGGGACTTCAGTCACTGTCTGCAGCTCAGTCACCCAGGCCACAGGGGTCAGTCTGTGGCTACTCCTGGTGACCTTAAGTTCTGTGGGTGCAGTTGACAAGTGATGTGAACCCAAGAGCTGTGGGACTTCACCTGGGTGAGGGCAGTCCTCAGGGGATGTTGCCTGCACACCAAGGTCAGCAGCTCAATTGGATGCTGAAGGTGGAAAGCCAGGCTGCAACGATGTCCACATCCTAGACCCTGCAAAACGTTGTTGTGCACTGCTGTTCCTGTGACCTCCCAACTCCTTGCTGCCTCCTTCCCAATGGCTTTTTTGGGGTGACTGAAAATTATAATTGTACCTGCAGTCACACCTTGCGAAGATTGCAGGCAGGAAAGACCTCTGGCCTCTGGACTACAGTTTGGTGTGTCCCAGAGTCTTTGGGAAGAGGCTCCTGTGGTTTTCGCAGTGGGAGGACTTAGCTGCTCTCTCTGGGTGGACTACGGGGAAGGGATTTTAGCAGGTATAGGCCGAGGTGCCCCTGCTCCTGGCTGATGTGTTTGGAGCTGGGGGATTGGAGCCTCATCTTGTATGAGTGCCTGTGTCTGTGCCTTGCTGTTGCTGTGAGTGGGGGAGCTCAGACCAGCCCTGCAGGAAGTGTGTGGCTGACACCGGGGTGCCCGTGAGTGGCATTGCTTGGCCCCTGCACTGTGTAGCAGGCTCCAAAGGCTTTCCAGCATGGGAAGGGCTCTTGTGGCTTTCTGGGATTTGGTGGTCTTCAAAACATCCCTTTTGGAAAAGGATTCCTTACCCCTAGCTCTGGCTGACTGAGATGTGTTGTCAAATTGTATCCCTTCACCAGGCTTTTATGCGAACACCAGGTAGGAGGATGTGGCTGGGTGTCCAAAGAGGAACTGCCTTTCTGCTGGACTTGCATCCTGCTCATGTAACTTGTCCACGCAACCACTTTCTGAAGCTGTTTCTCTTGCAGTGATGGGAATGCGCTGTTTTGACCACGTTCTTGTTCATCTTCATTCTAAGATCCTCAATGGCTTGGCCCCTTTCCCTGCGGAGCATGGTGCTGGGAACAGAGTCCAAGAGCCATCGTTGTGTGCTGAATTGCCCTTTGTCTGCTTCCCTTGCTTTTCCAGCTGGTAACCGGAGCAGAGCGCCTGCACGGCTGGCTGCGGGCAGGCAGCAGCCAGATTTGGGAATGTGCAAGCGTGGTGCCTCAGCAGCCATGCCAGGCACTGCCTAGGGAAGCACTGGATGCTCTGTCCCCAGGACCCCGAGCTCTTGGGTGGGCCTTAGTGTGCCAAGGAGGGCTCTTTGGGGTTTGCATCACTGCAGAGAGATGCTTCCAGCCCCTCAGGTCACTACCAGACCCCGAGGACAACTATTGCCATTTGTTGTTTCCGCTTCTATTTGCAAGTGGGCTGAGTCACCAGCACAAGTTTGTGGTGTCCCTGTTGCATCCTCTTGTGCTGTGTTCCAGCAGCTGCTGTGTTTATTCACACAGGCAATCCTTGTTCCACACCATTGTTTCTCTGGGTAATTGCTGGGGATGTGGAGGTGAGGCGGAGACGTGGTCCTGAGGAGAGGGACTTTAAGGAAAACCTAGAAACCTGTGGGTATTTCTGATCAGGGGCCATCCTTACGCAAGGCTGCAAGTTAGAGCACATCCCAAAAAATGGGACAAGAAGCCCTCAAAGAAACATCTGGACTGCCCAGGAAGCTGCTTGCTCTCCAGGGTTTTGGTGACTGACTTCCTGGCTCGTACAGTGCAAGACACCTTTCTGTTCAGGCTGGAAGTGTGACAGTCAGTAGTGGGTCATGGGAGCTCCCTCTTAATGCCTCTGGCCCCAGGGAGCAGAGGGCTCTCCTTGGCTGTGGCAAGCTCAGGCATCCCTGTTCCACTGATTGCTGCAGACGGGCTTAAAGCAGCTGTGCTGGCATCCCAGCATAGATCTGTTAAACCTCTGAATTAGTTTTGACAGATGTGCTTCGGGATATGTTTCTCCTCGCATGGCTCTGACTGTGTGGAGACCCTTGAGAACGACACATGCTTACCTGATCCATTCTCCTCCTTCCCTTGCTCTAAACATGCCCTCCCTTTTCTGTCCTGCAGCCGTGGGGACTCAGGCAAGCATCCTTTTCACGAAGGAACCGTACTCCCAGGATGCCCTGCACGGCCGCAGCGCCATCCTCCGCTGCGAGGTGAAGGAGCCAGCGGACGTGGAGTTCGAGTGGCTGCAGAACGGGCTTCCCGTCCAGGACACAGAGCAGCGCTTCAAGGAGGGCAGCAACCTCCAGTTTGCTGCCGTGGATCGGCACCGGGATGCCGGGGTCTTCCAGTGCCTGGCGAGGAACGTGCTCACCAGGGAGGAGGCACGCACGGCCAACGCGTCTTTCAACATCAAGTGTGAGTGTGGGGGGAAGGCAGCTAGGTGCGCCGCAGCCTGGTGCTGCCCACTGTGCACGGGGAAGAGCACCCTCTTGGGAGGGCCCAGGGCTGGAAACAGTTTTTCCAGGCTGTCTGCTAATGCTTGTTGGGTCAGACGGGGATCAGACAGCTTGGGCTGCTCAAGTAGGATTCCTCTCCAGCTACCATGTCCATCATGCCCTGTAGACCTCTTGTGTCTTCTGGTGTCCCCAAGGCTGTCAGAGATGCTTTCTCCTGCCACCTTCCCCTTTTGTGCATATGAAACTGGGACATTACTGCAGCAACTGTGTCCTGTGGGCACTGCAGGTCCTTTCAGACCTCACCTTATCTCTCAGAGAGCAGCTGCACAGGGCAAAGTGGGATCTCTGCAGCGTGGATGGCTCTTTACTCCATGCTGGCTTGAGGGCATATGTATCTCTAAGCATGCTTGTGCCTTTCCTGCCTCCTCTGGTTATCGGTGAGTCACCAATAACCACCACGTGGCCTCTGTAGGTTTGGAGAACCAGCTGTGTTGGTATTCTTTGATCCCACAGGGATTGAGACAGGCAGTGTGGTTTTGAAGCAGCCGGCCAGCGTAGCTGAGATCCAGCCCTCCTCCACAGTGGTGCTGCGGTGTCACATCGACGGCCACCCACGGTAAGGGTTGCCTCCTGAGGAGTGGACCCTGCCAGGGGCCCCTGCACCTTGGCTGTGTGGTCTTTCTCTCTCTCTCTCTCTCTATCCCCCTCCCTCTCCCCCACCACCTTTTTCTTTCTCCTCCTCCCCCACCTCCCCTCCTCTCTCCCGCAAGAATTCAGTAGAGTCAGGGAAGGCGAAAGGCAGGATTGAGCCTGTGGCTGAGCACCGTGGGAGAAGGCAAACGGCTTCCCCAGAGCCGCGTAGCGAGGAGCACAGTAAGGATGGGCTGTCACAGTCCAGTTGCTGAGCTGCTTGGTGTGCTGCAGTCACTCTCCGTCGCTTCCCAGTCGTGTCCCGTCCACTTGGCTGTATGTCTCATGGCTTCGTGTCTGTGTCGGGGCCAGCAGCGGGAACGGAGAGCCAGGGAAATGGGCCATCTCTGGGCTGTCTCCTCCGCACACCTGCTCTCGGGGGAGCCCTGACGGTGCCGTGCCCCTGGTCACCTGCTTGCCCCTGTCTTGCAGCCCCACGTGGCAGTGGTTTCGGGATGGCAGCCCCCTCCCGGACGGCCGCAGCACCTACTCTGTCAGCAACAAGGAGCGGACGCTGACCCTGCAGAGCGCCAGCCCCGATGACAACGGGCTCTACTACTGCTGCGCCCGCAGTGCCGTCGGCTTCGTCTGCAGCCAGAACAACTTCACGCTCAATGTCATCGGTGAGTCGTGTCCCAGCTGTTCCACTGCCCTGCTCACAGCCTCCCCTCAGCTGCAGGACAGGAGCCAGGCTGCAGGGGAGCTGTCAGGCTAGTGGGACTTCCCTCTGTGCAAAGCCTCTGGCCAGAGACGGACTTGGCAAATCCTGGCCAGGTTGGAACCCAGCCCTGTCTGCAGGTGTTAATTTGCCCCTATGTCTTTCTGGAGCAGATTTATGCTGTCTTCTCTTGTAAGGAGGCACCAGGTTTGGAGCCTGGAGGCCAAAGGTGCTGCTGGTTTTGCTAATATCATGCCATGTGGGTAGATGCCCTGTTGGCCTTTGGAGGCAAGACCCAAAGAGGGCAGGAACTGTTGACATTAGAGGGGTATTTGGAACTGGACAAGGGAATTTGGAGCCCAGTGACAGCTTTGATCTGTTTGCTAGGAACCAGGGTGCTCAGGGCCTTGATAGGAGCCGAAGGGGCTTTCCCCAGAGCAGCTCCCACATTTGGTCCTGGGCTCTGAGTCCGTAACTCCAGCTGTGCTGGCATGTCTACCTCCTTCAGGCTTGCAGGGCGCACCCAGCTCTTCTTTCAGCTTTCCCCAGAGCACTGGTGTGGGGACACCAG
The DNA here is from genome assembly GCA_013389985.1 of Dryoscopus gambensis. Taxonomy (NCBI): domain Eukaryota; kingdom Metazoa; phylum Chordata; class Aves; order Passeriformes; family Malaconotidae; genus Dryoscopus; species Dryoscopus gambensis. The sequence continues at coordinate 35,721 of WEIT01027575.1, read as the reverse complement.
AGGCCCTGCTGTTCCTCTCACCCCTCTGTGGTCTCTGCCATTGCAGACGAGAGCTTTCCTCAGGCAGTGATCATCCCACAGGACCTCATCGTGACCAAGAATGAAGAGGCCATGTTTGACTGCCAGTTTGCAGCTGTGCCCCCTCCCACGCAGGAATGGCTCTTTGAAGACAACCCCATCACCAACAGATCCAAGTAATAGGGACCCCAGTGATGTGGGCAGGGCTGGGAGGAGAGGGGCACTGTGTTCCAGAAGAGAGAGGTCAAACCCTGTCTGTACTTGAGGGCAAGCATGCAACATCAGAGTGGCCATGGGGATTGGTTTCTCAGCTTGGCTGGCTTGGGTTTAGCAGGGACTTGGTCCCTGTGCATGGCATTTATCTGAACAGGACTCGGGGAGCAGTTTGTCCTCACACAAGTCTGTGGGGCTGTCAGTTCTAGATGCCCACGCATGATGGCCCCACAGGTAGGGATATGTCTCAGCCGCAGATGTGGTGAAACTATGGAGCCAGGGAAGCTCAAGCTCTAGACACCCAGTTGGGGCAATCCACAGTCAGGGATGTGTCCCAGTATCTGATGCCAACACGTGGTGATCCTCAGACTTGGGAATCACCAGACTCCCAGCCCCACCCCGTGTCTGCACAGCAGTCCCTGGGCCCAGGGCTCTCCTGCATTTCCACATACAAGTACATGCTGATCCCCAGAGGTGGGAGTGTTTCTGAGCCCCAGAGAGCCTAAGCATGGGGCAGTCTGAAGAGCAGGGACGGTGATCCCGCAGCCGGGCTGTGTCTGCGCCGGACTCTGGAGGGCAGGCAGTGCCATCTGGGTGCCGGCTGCCCTTGGCCTGGCAGCCCCCGGGCGCCACCTTGTGTCCCCTGCCCCCTCTCCTGGCTCCCTGTGCTCTCAGAGCTGGCTCATGCTTGGTGATGCATTTTTTGGTGGGAGCCAGCTCTTCACCAAGAAAAACACTTCTGTGAGCTCATTTCCTCCGAGAAGAATGTGTCCCAACCATCTCCTTGTTTGTGTGTGCTGGGAAGCTTTGGCTTGGCACCCTCGTGGTTTCGCGGGCTCGTGCAGGACATTTCAGCGCTGTGGCTCTGGCCCATGTCCTGCAGAGATGCCCACTGAGCCCTTCCTCTCCCCACGTGCCCAGGACCACCGTGTTTGCCAACGGCTCCCTGCTGATCACCCAGGTGAGGGCTCGCAGCACCGGTGTCTATAAGTGCGTTGGCCGTGGGCAGAGGGGGAAGACTCTGGTGCTGAAGGCAACTCTGCGGCTGGCAGGTGAGGTCCTGGGGCTGGTGACAGGGTGGGCAGTGGGTCCCAGGGTTGCAGTGTCACTCTGGAGCTATGTGATGATACAGCAGTGGGCCAGTGCATGAAATGGTTCATCCTTGCTGCCTGGATGAGGGGAGCAAACACAGTCTGTGTGCTCTCTCCTTTAAATGATGCCTCCCATGTGAATGGTGATGCTGGTGGGTTGGCTATACATGTTCCTGCCCTCTTTGAGCCCTGTTGTCTCTTGCTCCTCTCAGAGATCGAAGACATGGCACCCTTCTCCCCGAAGGTGTTGACGGCAAACCAGGGGCATCGTGTGTCCTGCACTGCCCCACAGGGCATACCCACACCCCAAGTCTGGTGGGAGAGAAACCAGGAACGAGTTCCCACTGCTGGCCGGGTGTACCAAGAGGCAGAGCAGCTCATTTTCACCAGTATCACTGAGATGGATGCGGGGATCTACACGTGCCATGCTGCCAACAAGGCTGGAGAGAAGAAACAGGAGCTGAGCATCACTGTGGCTAGTAGGAAACTTTCTGAAAAGGGTGGGAGCAGAAGATGGGCTGCATAGGGGGTTAGGGTGAGCTGGGCAGCATGGCTCATCACCTCACTGATACAGAGAGGCACCTCTCATGGCTGGCTGCACACTACCTGTGTGTTCTGCACTGCTGCTGGCCAGAGGAGTAGCGAGCGGCCCTGTGTAACCCCTTGCCTTTGTGCCCAGCGGTACCCAAATGGGTGGAGATGCCCAAGGACAGCCAGCTGGAGGAGAGCAAGCCGGGATACCTGCACTGCCTCAGCAAGGCCTCCCTGAAACCCACCGTCACCTGGTACCGCAACGGCGTCTCCATTTCTGAGGTGAGGCAACAAGGCAAGCCCCTGCCCCTCATGGGCACTTCTGCTGGGCACCTGCTCTGCTGCTGCTGTTTCTCACCTCGTTCCTAGGCCCAGCATCCCTGTCACCCCCCCTTTGGCCATGTTCCTGGCAGTAGCTCCATCCTACTGATGTGTGGGTGCACAGTTGGCTGTCTCTTGCCACTTGGGTGGCAATCAGCCCTGTGCTTCTGGGGCAGTGGCAAGAGAAAGGTCCCCGCAGCTTGTCTCAGTTCTCCACGCGGGTCTCAGCAGGGATGCGTTTATCTGAAGCGTGGCGTGGCATGTGGAGTGTCAGCAGTGCCACAAGCGAGGGCTAATCCCAGGGCTGGTGACAGCGTCATTTTTGCCCCTCTCTGGGCAGGACTCGCGGTTTGAGATCTCGGAGAACGGGACGCTGCGCATCAACAACGTGGAGGTGTACGATGGGACCATGTACAAGTGCGTGAGCAGCACCCCGGCAGGCAGCATCGAGGGATACGCGCGGGTGCACGTGCTGGGTACGCTGACAGCACCTCACCTCCCTTCCTTGCGGGTGCAGGGGTGATACCCTCCAGCTCCAAGGTCTCCTGTAGCTGGGGGGGAGCCTAAACATCACCTCTGTCTGTTGCAGAGAAGCTGAAGTTCACCCCACCGCCTCAGCCGCTGCAGTGCATGGAGTTTGATAAGGAGGTCACAGTGTCCTGCTCAGCCACGGGGCGGGAGAAACCCACCATCCAGTGGACTAAGACAGGTCAGGGGGATTTGGCTGTGATACGTCTCTTTCTGACCTGGGGCACCAGGAACTCTGCACTGTCCCACCTGCAGCGTGGGTGAAGCAGCAGTGTGGCCCAGCGCTTCCTGCATGGCGGCTTTATCCGTCCTCTTGTGTCCTGCAGATGGGAGCAGCCTGCCGTCCCACGTCAGCCACAACGCTGGCATCCTGTCCTTCCACAAGGTGAGCAGGAGCGACTCGGGGAACTACACGTGCATCGCCTCCAACAGGCCGCAGGGCGAGATCCGTGCCACCGTGCAGCTCGTGGTAGCAGGTGAGGGCTCTGGGGCAGGCAGGGGCATTTCCTGCTATGCTGGGTTTCCCCGGGTGGCACCCAGTGTGCCTCTGCAGAGAAAGCAATGTCTGGCCTGGCCCTGAGCTGTGTCCCGTGGCACTCGAGTGTCTGGTTTGTCAGTGCCTTGCATACAGCCTGAGAGGGCACGTGCCACTGTGCCAGTGCTGGCCGTGCTCCCTTGTGGGAGCTTAGCACCATTCCCAGGAGCTGACAGCGTTCGTGTCGGCCTCTCTGCCTTCAGTTTACGTCACCTTCAAGCTAGAGCCAGAGCCCACGACGGTGTACCAGGGCCACACGGCCATGTTCCAGTGCCAGGCAGAGGGGGACCCCGTACCGCACATCCAGTGGAAAGGGAAGGACAAGATTTTGGATCCTGGCAAGCTCCTGCCCAGGTACACAGCCTCCATTCCAAACTGACGTGTGGCGCAGCAGGACATTCCCGAGTCCGCCCAGTATGAGGGTACCAATGGTGCTGGCCTGGGTTCCCAGCTTGGTGGGCACATAATTGACCTCACATGCCAGGACCTGGGCTCTCCTGGCCCCAGGTTTTCTATTTCTGCTACAGCCTGCCAAGCTGTGATTGAGCTGCAATCACCTGTTTTTAAGCTTTGCACAGCTGGAGATGGAAGCTGGTGGCAGTGGGGACGTGTGGCTGAGGCATCCTGGGAGGTGGAAGCTGGTGGCAGTGGGGACGTGGGGCTGAGGCATCCTGGGGAGGTGGAAGCTGGTGGCAGTGGGGCTGTGGGGCTGAGGCATCCTGGGAGTGGGGCTGAGGCATCCTGGGAGGTGGAAGCTGGTGGCAGTGGGGCTGTGGGGCTGAGGCATCCTGGGAGGTGGAAGCTGGTGGCAGTGGGGACGTGGGGCTGAGGCATCCTGGGGAGGTGGAAGCTGGCGGCAGTGGGGCTGTGGGGCATCCTGGGGAGGTGGGGCTGCAGGTGCCCCAAGCCTGGCTCTGCCCTCTGGTGTTTGCAAGGAGCTGTATGTGTGTGGTTGGCAGGATTCAGATCATGCCCAATGGCTCCTTGGTAATTTACGACGTCACCACCGAGGACTCTGGAAAATACACCTGCATCGCTGGCAACAGCTGCAACATCAAGCACCGTGAGGCCTTCCTGTATGTTGTAGGTAAGGAAGGTGCCTGGTGTTGGGACACGGCCTCCTGGAATCCCTAGAAGTTCTAGGCCCTGCTTCTGGCCCTGGCTGTGCCTGCCAGGTAGTCGCAGCAGCATCCCCGCTGGAATGCAGCATGGTGTGCTGTGGGACGTGCCGTGGCTGGGTGAGGAGGTGGCCACAGCAGCGGGTAGGGGTTGGGGCTTTTCACATCCCTCCGGCACATTCCTGAGCAGGATTTGGGAAATCCCTCCACACCCTCATGTGTTGGATGCTCTCTGCCCCACAGACAAGCCAGCGGCAGAAGAGGATGAGGGACCTGGCAGCCACACACCCTACAAGATGATCCAGACCATTGGGCTCTCAGTGGGCGCAGCTGTTGCCTACATTATTATTGTCCTGGGGCTGATGTTCTACTGCAAGAAGCGGAGAAAAGCCAAGAGGCTGAAGAAGCACCCAGAGGGCGAGGAGCCTGAAATGGAGTGTCTGAATGGTGAGGCCGGTACGCCTGAGGGTGGGGGCTTCACTGCTGGCCTCCTGTCCCTGTGCTGGAGGGGCTGAGGGGCAGGGAGCTCCGGGAATGGGACAGCTCCTAACCCACGGTCTCTCGCTCCTGTTTTTGGCTGGTGGCAGAGACCTGCTGCCAGGTGAGAAATAGGCAAGTTAGTGTGAAACCTGAACCCCAGCCTCACATTGTGCCCATCTCTGCGGAGTTATGTATCACTCCTGCATCCCAGTACTTGCACATGGCATCACATGTGGGATTCCCTTCCCAGGGGAGGGAAGGATCCCTGTTGCAATGTAATGAAATAGTAGTACTCTGCTGACCTCTTCAAATCAGAGTTCAGCAGCTCCTGGTGCTGGAGGGAAGATGTTTCACTGAGCTCACGCTGGTATCTCCAGTGAGGACTTGTAAGTGGTGGGGTGCAGTTGAGTTTGCTGTCCCTAATTCCCTGGATCTCCCCATACATACTCCCCATAAATGCCAATGTTCTCCCTCCCAGTTCTCCAGCACACAACCACGTCCTGATCACGTGTGAGTTGCTGTGAGGGCCTGGCAAAACATAACTGCTGGGTTTGCCTTCGGGTTTTCCCCTTGCATTGGCACTTCGGACAGAGCCAAACCTCCAGGAATCAAGTCTGGCTGTGGGGAACCTCCTAGGAGCAGTGATGCAGGAGCATCTCAGCAGCTTTGCCCTCTGCATCTGTCACCATTGTGAGCTCCTTCTGTGGACAAGTCACAGGCAGCTCACCTGTGCCAGCAGGCTCTGGCCAGCATCCTCTTCCTGGGAAAGAATTTCTTTTAAACTTTCTTGAGGTGGTCTCAGATTTTTATCTTGGCCTATCTTATAATATTATATTTCTCTTCTGCTACAGTTTGCCTCTTCTTATTCCCTTAATTTGGAACCAGTTCAGCTGCCAGGTACATCCTCACTCTTACAAAAAGACCCAGCTTCCCAGATGCCTACACTCCTTTTTGGTACTTCCATAGCCTCTCTGGAGAAGTGGTTTGTGTTTGCTGTCCTTGTTTTTTTGGTGAATACAGATACAGCATTTGGGGAGGCTCATGGCCGTGGGGACTGATTTCTGTGCTGATGTCTCTAGGGCAGCATGGCTGTGTCTGTTTCTCCAGGAGATGCTCAGGTGTTGCAGGCAGGTGGGCAAAGCAGGCACCTTCTTTACGCTTGGTTCCCCTCTGGACTGCTGGATACATAAATGAAGCTTCCTGTCCTTTTGTTATCAAGTGTCTTGTCCAAGCTCTGTGAAGCATGGGAATGCCTGTTCTCAAAAGTGTCTCTTGTTGCTGCCTGCTGGTGCTGTCTCTCAGTGGCAGCACGCTCACTCTGCAGCCTTCAGGATTTTTTTGGCACAGTTGCAGTGGTCGTCTTGTGTTATCCTCTTGGCTTCAAGCTTGTTGTCTTGAGACATGATTAGTCATGAGTGCAGACAGCACAGGGTCAAACAGTCCTGCTGATAATGAGTGTAAAAACAGGGGGAGTGTAAGGAGTATCCAGCTTTGATTTATAGGATAAGTGGTGTTTTCTAGCTTTTGTCTTCTGCAAGTCTTACTCTACCATGTGAGAGTAGACAGCTGTCAGTAGCCGTGGCTCTGAAGTCAGCATGTCTCAGTGTTCCCAGCTCCAGGTCTACCTGTGACAAAGCCGTGGTCCCTGTCACGGTGGCCAGACCTGCTCAGGGTGCGCTGGTACCCGTCTCACACACGTGCGTTGTAAGCAGCCATGCACACACACTGCGATACAGCAGCCTGAGATGGAAACTGCAGCCAGTGGGAGTCCTGTTGGACTTACCTCGTGCTGGGTTAAGACTTAATGTTATGATTTCCTTTTGCGTGGCTGTTTGCCTAATGCTTGTTCCAGGAGCAGCTGCAGTGGAGCGTGCACAGTAGTACAGAGTGATGCCGCAGGTGTGTGAGTGACTGTAGCTCAGGGTTGTTCCCTGCTTTAAATTCCAACTCCTGCCTTCGTCCTATGGAAAGTACCACTTCCCAGTCACCAGGTCTGATCCAAGCAGTAAATACATTCAGAATTGAGGTTTGCCATCTATGCAGTCATTTCCCTACAAGCTGCCTGTAAAAGTGCAGGCTTTTGTACTTTCTCAAGGTGATCATGTTTTGTCCTGTTCTCTGGCTTCTGTTTGTGCTAGGGAAATTTCTAGTGAAGTTCCTGTGTAGAAAGCTTGCTGGGGTTGATTGGAAGGACAGTGCTCTCTAGCACTGCTTTAATCCAGCCAGTTAAAATCCAGGCTGGTCTGGTCTTACAGGTTCAACATTTCCAAGGACATAAGCATTGCTGGCTTGCTGGGAAGTGAGTAAGGAGCAGGGACATCAGACTGCAGCAGCTGATGCCAGATAGGTTGGAGAGACTCTCAGGCATCAAGAGATTGTGGCTATAGCGAGCAGTGTCCATCTGCTCCATCTCTGCCTCACCCATCCTATCTCCTGCTGCCGTCCTGCAGAGTTTTGTCAGTGGTAGTTTGGGTGTAGCCCCTGCTTGGGGGTGACTGGGTGGCCTGGGACGGACAAGGCCAGATGGGGCTGGGTGGCTCTGGGACCAAAGCCATTGCTCAGCATCTGATTTCAAGGGTGGCTGCAGAGCTGCCAGAGATGGGGCAAAAACTGAGGCCAGGCCACTCTGCTGCCTAGGGCTGGACATCGAGCTGGAGTGCTTGGAGTGTCAGAGCCCCAGAAGGGGCTGAGCCCCAGGATAACTTTTCACTGTGTGGCCTGGCAGGATGCTGACACTATTTGTGCTTCCCTGGCAGGCGGTGCTTTGCTGCAGAATGGGCAGATGACAGCAGAGATTCAGGAAGAAGTGGCCTTGACCAACCTGGGCAGCAGCTCCGGGGCCAGCAAGCGCCACAGCGCTACCGACAAGATGCACTTTCCCCGTTCCAACCTGCAGACAATCACAACCCTGGGTATGCTGGGCCACCCTGGCCCTGACCCCGCTCCAGCAGGAGACCTGTGGCTGAAACCCCAGCCTGTCCAGCCAGAAAAGGGGATGTGCTGGCTACAGAGGGCCCTGCAGCCCCTGGACTGCCAAGCACACCTGCTGTCCTAATGCATGGCGCCTTCCCCTGTGCTTCTCTACGCTTCCAGGCAGGGGGGAGTTTGGTGAAGTGTTCCTGGCCAAGGCCAAAGGTGCAGAAGATGGTGAGGGTGAAGCGCTGGTGCTGGTGAAGAGCCTGCAGACGAGGGATGAGCAGCTGCAGCTGGACTTCCGGCGGGAGGCGGAGATGTTTGGGAAGCTGAACCATGCCAACGTGGTGCGGCTCCTGGGGCTGTGCCGCGAGGCAGAGCCACACTACATGGTCCTGGAGTACGTAGACCTGGTAAGGGCCCCGCCAGCAGTGCCTGCAGTAGAGCTGGGACATGACAGCAGTGGGCGTGGGGCCTGCAAGTGAGAGAACAGGCTGGCAGCACAGGGCAGTCAAGGTGTAGGGAGACCAGGCTGAGCTTACTGCTCTTCCCAACCTCTGGAGGAGTCTCAGGGGGAATGGGAGTCTCCTGGAAGACCGGGAAGTGACTTTGTCCTCTACATCCCCTTGATTTCTGGTTTATGTCCTGGACTCAGCTACTTAAGCTAAGTTGTGTGACTCCATGCTGCAGAAGAGCCTGGAGTTTGTAGGAGAGAACTCAGTTTGGGGCATGAAAAACTTGGAGATTTCAGGCCTGCTTGCCCTAACCTTAGCCATTTGAGGCCCAGAAACAAGATACTGGCTTGCCCTACAAGGCAGGGACTGGGAAGACAGGCAGGAACCATGGATCAGGAGATGAGGATCTGTGGGTCTGCCACGTCCAGGCTCTGCAGGGACCATTTAGCTTGTCAGGATGTTGAGGTGCTGAGTCTGAGTTGCTGTCTGTCTCCCAGGGGGACCTGAAGCAGTTTCTGCGAATCTCCAAGAGCAAAGATGAGTCTCTGAAGCCGCAGCCACTCACTACCAAACACAAGGTGAGCGTGCAGCTTTGGGAGTGCCGTGGGGCTGGGGGGCCCTAAGGAGGGCAGCCAGTGCTGACAGCTCTCTGGGGTCAGGTGTCTCTCTGCACACAGGTGGCCCTGGGCATGGAGCACCTCTCCAACGGCAGGTTTGTGCACCGGGACTTGGCAGCCAGGAACTGCCTGGTCAGTGCCCAGCGGCAAGTCAAGGTCTCATCTCTGAGCCTCAGCAAGGACGTGTACAACAGGTCAGGGAGCCTGACATGGGCATGGGAGGGGATGAAGTGGCTCCAGTCTCATTGCCTGCCTGTCCTGCCCGCAGCGAGTACTACCATTTCCGCCAGGCCTGGATCCCACTGCGCTGGATGCCACCCGAGGCTGTGCTGGAAGATGAGTTCTCCACTAAGTCGGATGTGTGGTCCTTTGGGGTGCTCATGTGGGAGGTCTTCACGCATGGGGAGATGCCCTACACTCCACTGGCAGATGATGAGGTCCTAGCAGGTATGTGGAGTACCTTGTGCTGTCCCTGGAACTGTAGCTTCTTTTTGTGTGGCAAAGGGGGCCAGACAGGCTGTGTGATAGCACTGGTTTTCCTGGGGAGGCTGTCCCAGCCTGCACGGAGAACTGCTGCCCTCCTTGCATCCCCCTGAGAGGATCACACCCCTTCCCAATGGCCCTTTGGACTTTTCTCTCATGCCAGGTCTGCAGTCGGGAAAGACGAAGCTCCCGCACCCCGAGGGCTGCCCTTCCCGCCTGGCCAAGCTGATGCAGCGCTGCTGGGCCCCCAGCCCTAAGGACCGGCCTTCCTTCAGTGAGCTCGCCACCACCCTTGGGGACAGCCCAGCTGACAGCAAAGCCTGAGCCCCCCAGCCCTTGCTGGTGAAGGATGTGGCGGGGTGGACAGGGGTCTGTGTGTGCCTGGGGAGCCCCTGGCACTCCTGCAGCCCCTTGCTGAGCCTGACCCCGATGCGCCAGCGAGCAGCTCAGCATCAGCAGCTGCTGGACTCAAAAGCACAAGCCAGTGTACCCCAGCCCCAGCCCCCTCCCCAGTGGGTCCCAAAAGACAGCCCTTGCTGCCTCCTGCCCCCTGCCTGCTCAGCCCGGTGCCCTTAGGCTGCTGGTGTGGATGGAGCGCAGCTCCCCCTCCCACGGCGAGAGCTTGGGCGTCCCTGCTCGCCACATCCGCCTCTGCCGGCCTGGCCCGGCTCTCTCTCCGTCCGTCTGTGCTAGGCATGCCTGCCGTCCCCTTCCCCAGGGGGACAGGCCAGCCAACAGGAGCACAAAGTGCCTGGCATATGAAGGAGCTCACTACCTTTCCCAGTTACCCTGTGCCTTTTTTTGTACTTATGACTCTGGGCAGAGCCCCCTGTCTCCCTCTTCCAGAGCGCTGACTCTTCCCTACCATAGTATTTCTGTTACTGGAATGCAGCCTAGAGTGGGTTAGTTTGTTTGCTTGAGTGGAGGGTACTGCAGCCAAGAAGGGTTGGGTTTTGTTGGGTTTTTATGTGCTGCTCTCAATAAAGAAGGCGCCTTTTTTTTGGTTTTTTTGTCTTTGTAAAACACTGCTGTCAGATAGCGGTTTTCCTCCTCATGGCTCCTGGGAAGGGTTTGGAGCTGGTTCCTCAGGCATCTCTATGCTCTGTTTAACCCCTTTGCCCCCTTCTCAGGTGAATCTGAGATGCTGCTCCCAGCCTTGTGTGCCCTGAGGGTGCACTTAGCCTCAGCACTTGCTGTCTCTTTGGGCAGTCATGGGTTGCTCTGCAGGAGGGACTTGTCTCGAGAGAAAATGTCCCTCTCAGACTCCAAGCAAACAACCTCTCATGGACATGCTGACGGGCTCCCCCCACTTCAGGTACTAACTGGGTTTGTGCACCCACCTCCGTGGCCTGGGGCAGCTTTGCAGCGCACACTGGGTCATGGTTTTGTGCGGGAGGTTTCAGCTGCTGCTTCTTGCAGTATGGAGGAGCTGGTAGGGCCAGGTCTGGATGGGGATACCGGGGGGACATCCTGCTGTCACATGTGGCCTGCGGCCCTCTCCTCTGTGCCAGTGGCCCAGAGCAATGGCAGGGTCGTGGCAGTCTCCTCTTGGGAGAGGAAAGGTGTGCACATGATGTACAAGAAGCCCCAACCTCACAGCATGAACGTGAGCCAAGCCAGCATGGGCTTGTTCCCTTGGAGCCAGAGTGGGTTTGGCCAAGCTGCAGACCAGCAGTTGCATTTGGCTGCACAACCCTGGGAGGGGTGGGTTATCTAGAGAGATCTGGGCTTCTCCAGGAGGCCTGCTGGGCCTGAACTGGAGGCAGTGGGCATAAGCTGCACAAGGGACATTCATATTGGGTATTAGGGGAAATGTTTCCTGTCATGGGTAATAATGGTCTGAGTCCCAGAGAAGCTGTGGCATCTCCATCATCATCATCATTAGAGATACTCAATCCTGGGCCAGGTAAGTCCTGAACTACCCACTGTAGTTGGCTCTGCTTTAATCAGGGATGGACCAGAAGTGTCCGGGATCCCCTTCCCACCTCTGCTACCCAAAGAGGTGATGGAGATGCTGGAGGGGGGAAAGGGCTCATTTCTTGGAATACGCTAGCTGGCTCTGAGCTCAGATTTGGTCCCGGCTTGGAAGCTGGGTGCCAGCAAGTTTGCTGGCAGTTATCAAAGGTGTTTGTCCCTTTTCCAATGCTTGTGTCTTGCAGCTGGGAGCTATGGACTCTTCCCCAAGCCAAGGCCTCTTGGCAAGCTAAGCTGTGCTGGTGGCTGGATGTTGGGCCCCTCTCTAGAGGGTGGCACAACCAGGTCAAGTTCAGTACCCCTGGTGCTCCTTGGCATAGTGCACTTGGCAGCAGGTCCCTGTCACCCTGATCCCTGGCTGCTTCCATGACCAGAGGGCCTGGCCACAGCCTGGGGCTGGTGGCACTGTGCAGGCTGGGAAGACCTGTTAGGGGCAGGGGTATCAGGATGTGCTTTTCGTTCTCCCCTTTGCAGCCCCATGTCCTTCCTGTTGCTCCCCCAGTCCCACCCAGTGTGTGTGCAGCTCTTCTGAAGTGTGTGAATGTTGTGGCACTGCTGTGTCTGTGCTCTCCGACTTGCAAGTGACCTCTCCCCTGCATTTGCTGTTGCTTGATGTCCTTTTGTTCCGCTTCTCCCACCCATTCCATTCCTGTGGACTTTCCTGTCTGCTGTCCTTCCTTTCAGGCAGGAATGCTGCACTCGGTGAGCTGATTCCTGCAGCCAAGCCACTTGTGGTGGCCTGGCCAAGCAGAATCTCAGCGATGCCATGGCTAGAGACCAGAGATGCCAAGGATTTCAGGGGTAACATCCTTGTCCCGCCAGCTCTATGCCTGCAGGCATCTGCTCTTAGTGGGAGAGTGTAGCATGGCTGCAGTGAGCTGGTTCTGTGAGCAGCATCAGCACTGGGTGCTCTGCTTTATGCCAACACTTCCTGGAGGCTCCACTGTCTGTTTGCTGTGCAGTCAAGACCTGGTGACTACAGGGAAGCACCCAAATGGAAAGTCACCAAAGCTGGGACAAACTCCAGACCCAAAAAGTACAGAATGACAGGGGGTTGGGACTGTGTATTTTTGGAAGTGATGTCACGAAGAGGTTCTGGATCATTGGGGATGGGACAGATGTTGGCCAAAGTAATTGGAAACAGCAAGCTGAGCAAATACAGTCCTAGCTAAATGCGGTGGAGCAGAGCAGGGAATCAGAGCCCCTGCAGGAGAATGAGGGCACTCGGACATTTGACAGAGGTGGGATCCAATTGCCTCAGCCCAAATTGAAGGAGCACCTTACAGAAGGCAATGTGTGGTATCCAGGGCCTGAGAGAACAGCATGGCTCCATCAGAGCACAGGTCCACCTAGTGAGCTGTGGCCAGAATTGAGCATTTACTGAACAGTGTAAGAGAACAGCAAGCAGATGTGCGTTAGTCCCAGCTAACAACACCCTGAAGCATAAAGACCTCCAAAGCGGGCATCTCCAGCAGTTGCTGATGTTTTCTTCTGCCATAAAGTTATCCAAATTCCCCCTGCACTGCTGCATCCTTTGAGCACCCCTGGTTGAGGAGTGCACAGATCTGCTGTGCAGCTTGAGGAAGGGCTTTTTGGTTTGCTCTGATTCCCTCTGCTGCCCTGTGGCTCTTCTGCAGATGTGTCAGGCACTTGCATGGAAACTAATGGGCCTTAACTGTCCTAAACAGGCTCACCTGGGACTTCCCCACACTCTTGAGCTGCATTTAAGCTCAAGCCTGTGCTTTCAGCTTTGTTTTAAGCAAGCTTGTAGGCGTTCCTGTTGTGGCCTTACCTCTAGCCCTGTCTTCTAGGCATATTATTGTAGCCTTATTATCCAGTCATGATTTTGGCTCTTTCTCATGACCGAGTGGATGCTGGATGTAGTACATGGCTGTCACAGTGATACTGGATGGTAAAATACTGCGACCTTGCCGAAAGCACCTCCAAGGAAGCCTCTGTACAGCCAGCACACTTGCACACAAATGTATGCTCTTACATCAGGTAGCTAGCAAAGCAGTCTGATGATGGAAGAGCAGGAAGAGTCTTTGCGTGGGGTTCTACAGGAGAGATTTTGACGCGTCCGCACTCGTGCAAGGTTCCTGAGAAGTGCCAGGAGAGCAACGGGGGTCCGGGGTAAGCGAACCAATCCAGAAACTCTGAGGGCGTGTCAGGTAACAAGGGGTATGGTGGCCAAGGGAGCCAACCAGGGAAGCAGAACTGCGGTACATTAACAGAACAGAGCATTCTGGGGGAAGCTTTTTCAGTCACCATAACCTGGAAAGGAACCTAGGATTTATCCCTCTATAGGACTTCTTTCATTACTTGTCCAGCAGGCCCACTGGCCTCCACACATGGCTTGCTCTGTGGATGGCCGTGGACACCAACACCTGTCTCTGCTCTGCTCAGGTACTGTCTGTTTATGAGGACGTGGGGTCACTTCTCAGGGAGCAGCCCCATTGCTGCACCTGCCTGTTGACCAAAAAAAAAGGCACATTAAGAAAGGCCATAACCTAGTTTTAAATGTGTGGCAATACCTCTGTTCTAGTTGCTACTGCTCATAGAAGAGATCTGGCTGTTATAAAAAGAGCAGCTAACTGTGTTAAGCAGCAGTCAGAAAGAGCAGCTGGAGTATCAGTAGTAGGAAGATCACGAACAGGATGGAAGCCATCACAACCCCAGCAGGCAGCTCCAGTATGGACAGAGAGCTGGGAAAGGATGAAGAAGCACTTGTTGCAGTGGCCTAGAGGAGGATTGAAAAGGGGATGTGGAGGGCTGGGGTGGTGCTGGGAGCAGGGTCCATGCTCCAGTGGAGCTGTCAGGCAGCCTGTCTGGAGGCAACTTTGCCGGTAATCAGGTAAGAGGCTTTTAAGGCATAGTGTCAAGTGCCGTGCCCTAAAGCTGTGTAAGAACAGGGCTAGAAAGGGGAATTTTATGACGCAGAGGTTGTAAATGAGAATACCCCTGAAGGCTGAAAACTTGCTTTCAAGCTGCTTTCAGTTGTCGGTGGCTGCTGGTTTGGTTAAGGGAGGGCCTGCTGGTAAATTGTGTCCCGTGGGTGATGGTGGCTTGGGGACAGGGCTTGGCTCTCCAGTGTGGGTCTGACTGCCTTGGTGAGAGACTGGCATCCCAGGAAGCTGGGGCAGGCTGGAGCTCTGGTCCCGTTCAGAGCACAAGCAGGGCAAGCGTCTTGGAAAGCATCCCCAGGATAAGGCTTGGGAAGGAAAGGACTGCAGCAGAAGGGATGAGCTAGCCCAGAACGAGCCAGGTCTCACCTCTTGCCTGTGTAGACACTCTTGCAGCTTGGGGAACAAAAGGGCTTGCAATCGGAAGGCCGAGGGAAGAGAAGGAGGAAAGGAGTGTGTAATTGTCCCATGAGCAAGGGAAAGCCAGATCCTGGTACCTGCAGTGGTTGCATACTTGTGCTAAGCAGGCAGACCAGCCTGGCTCTGGCTGTCAGATCCATGTGTTCATTGTTCCCAGCCTAACAGGTGCCTCCAGCCATGCAGAGGGTCTTGCTGACCCTTTCCTAGCCTGGCAAGACACAGTGAGGCCTCGGTCTTACCTGTGCCAGGTGTAGTTTGTGCTCAGCTTGAAGGGAAGGTGGCCAGGGCATGTGATGGGAGGCATGTGAGTTCCAGCAGCCCTGCTGGGAGCTATAAATGGCATGTGTGCTCACTGGAGGAGCATGGCTGGCAGGAGGAGGGGGAGGCGGTGGTGGCACTCAGGGGGGTGTTCGGGTTTGCAGTTACTCCCTTGCTCTGTAGGAGGTTGGCCCTGGGCTGTGGGGGACAGCTGTGAGGGCTGGTGGTGAGCGTGCGTGTCCTCTGAGTGATGAGGCAGATATGGAAAGGGCTTGTGCGAGCTGCAGAACCCTCCATGGGGTGCCCAGGACATAAACTGGGTCTGTGGCAGGACTGCTGCTGCCAGAGGTGAGGTCTTGCCCCGGGCTGCAGGGTGTGGGAGAGCCTTTTCTCAACTGTGAGCTGTCCTCACAGCTTTGAGCTTGGGGCTGTGCTGTCCCTCCTGCACCTTTGCTGACCGGTGTGGAGCGTGCCTTACACACAGTTGTCCTGTGTGGGCTGTCCCTCTGCTGTGGAGGTCCTGGGTCACACCTGCACAGATGATGTGTTCCATGCCAAGTGCTTGGAGCCATCCGATGTGCAGAGCCAGGGTGGGCGTGAGCCAGGGTCTGACCAGCCACTTCCCACCTGTACAGGTGCTCTGTCCATGGATGGCCGTGGTACAGAACCACCTCCTGTGCGTTGGCAGGTAGCTGCGGCCCATCCTGCTAAATGGGAGACCTTTTTTCTTTCGGGTAGCGATCAGCCTGTGCTCCAGCAATGCGTGTTGTGGACACACCTGCTCGGTACCGTGCCCTGCGCACCCCCGAGGCCCCCAGACCCTCTCGGTGCCTCTGCAGCCACCAGAGACAAACGGACGGCCCGTTGTCCCTCGCAGGCTGTGACAACAGCCGGGGTGCAGAGCTGTCTGGAGCAACAGCTGGCGGCATCGCTGCGAGTCAGGCGGGGTGGCGCGGAGCCCCTCCTGCCTCGATCCTGAGGCTGGCGAGGCAGGGAATCTTTGAGCCACGTGGTGTGTCCCCTACGAGGACCCGCGTGCCCGGAGCTGGCGGTGGGAAGGGAGGCCGAGGCAGGGCTGGCAGCGGGGCCGTCCCAGCGCTCGTTGGCCGCCCCCGGTCCCTCCCCGCCCCGCCGCAGCC
>WEIT01027575.1:6610-18835 GCA_013389985.1 Dryoscopus gambensis | reverse complement strand
GAGCGGGAGCCCCACGGCCGGGGGGTGCCGGTGTGTTTGGCCGTCCCCAGGCCTGCGATGTGCCCGAGGAGGCCCGTCCCGGTGCAGCGTCCAGCCCCGGGCCAGAGCTGACCGGCGCCCTCGGGGCCGCTCACTGTGAGCCGCCACAAAAACACCGAGTGTTGGGTGGCACAGCTGGACTGCCCTGCCCCACCAAGGGCCTGGTAGGACTGGCTGCTTCGGCCACGGGAGGGACGAGTGCTCCGTCTCGGCCGGTCCAGAGTGCAATCCGTGGTTCCTGGTGTGCAAAGACAGATTGGAAATTTGGGGGATTACGGATGCTGCTGGCTGATCTGCATCTCTGGTGGTGCTCATAGCATCTTCTGAACAACTGAGTAGTGCTGCATCCGAGCTCAGCTGGGCATCATGCACCCTGGGAAGGTGGGAATGGGTGTGGGGTACTGCTGGGCACATCCTGGATGTACGGGACCACGGGATGTAGAATGAGGCCATCCTGTCTGTAGAAGCTTGTGTGAGACCACTGAGTGTGCATTGATGACATATGAAGAGTGCATTTCCTAGTCCACGGGTATTCTTAACCTGCGGCATGGTGGCCTTGCTGCAGGGGAGCTTGGGTGCAGCTGTGCTCAGACCTCTGGAGCCTGAGAGGGAAATCTGGGTCAGAGCCTGGATGGGGTGTTGGTGAGGGGAGTGAGGTAGCAGAGATGTGTGCCAAGTAACATCACCGAGAGGTGAGGTGAGGGAGGCATCCAGACATGTCTGGGGAAGCCAGTGGGATTTCCAGAATGGAGATAATCCTGTGTCCCCATGTTCGCAGACTACTGTACTGAGGGGACCATGGCCTCTCGGCAGGCACATCCCCTAAGGGTGTGCTGAAGGGGAGGGGAACACACCATGGGGCAGTTCAACCTGTAGGGAGCCAGTCTTGGGTTGGTTTTAGAGGCCACAGCTCCTCTGGGGTGAGAGGGAGCTGAAGCTGGTGTGAAGAGAAGGAAAGCCATTCTGGGAGCATGGGGACATGCAGGGATGCTTGTCCTGCCCTGTGTGTTGTCCCTGTCACCCGTGACTCCCTGTTCTCCCTTGTCCTGCTGGCAGGCCTACGAGCTCTCCACGCTGACTGGCACTCAAGTCCTGCTGTTGGTGGCCAGCGAGACGGGCCATGTGTACACGTTTGCCACGCGGAAGCTGCAGCCCATGATCACCAGTGAGACGGGGAAGGCGCTGATCCAAACATGCCTCAATTCCCCGGACTCGCCCCCACGCTCGGACCCCACCACTGACCAGCGCATGAGTGCCACTGGTTTCGAGGAGACGGACCTCACCTACCAGGTGTCTGAGTCGGACAGCAGCGGGGAGACCAAGGTAATGTTCCTGGGCCCCCAAGGAGGCGTGGGCTGTGCTGGGAGCCCTGATCATCCCCAGCCCTCTTTAAATAGCAGCGTGGGGAGCTGAGGATGAGTCCCCTTTTGCTGCGACTGCAGCAAGCTTGTGTCATGCCATCTCAGGGCTTGCTGGCTCCTTGGCTGATAGTAGCAGTGATTGAAAGAGGGAGGGAAGCGGGTGGCAGGTATCCTGGTCCTGGCTCTTGCAGCGTGGCTCCCCACTGGCCCAGCCCACCCCCCTGGCCAGCTTTCAGCACTGTTATCTCTCCCCAGGCGTCTCCATGCTCTCACACTCATTGATAAAAATTTGATTCTGCCTCCATGGCCTTATAAGGCCTGGTTTCCCTCGCCAGAGTCCCTGGCAGGGCCCCTCACATTCCTTATAAGCTGCAGCTGTCTCTTGCTTTGGTGCTGTTTTGGAAGGGGGCAGGGAGGACATGGGGAATGGAAACATTTGGCTGGACAGACCATTTCTGCTCCCTGCCTGTTGTCCCTGCAGACGCTGGCCCTTGCCTGCCTGCGTTACTTGTGGCCTTTTGGCCAGGGTGGCCTGGCTGTGGGTGCAGAGTTGGGCAGAGTCAGCTTTTTGGCTGGAAGGGTCCCGTCTTGTCCCGGCACTCCCTGGCGCTGTTCCTCAAAGCTGTGTCCCACATCCCTGCCGTTTCCTTTGCGGGCTGGTGCTCAGATCCACAGGTGCTTGGAGATGGGAGGCGCGGAAGTTTGTAGTGCAAGGCTGGGATGACATGCTGAATTCGGGGCTCTGCCACAGCTTCCCACTGCCTGTGTGCAGTTCCGCTGGGTGCTGGGAATTAGAGCAGCCCTGCTGTACCTGTGCTTGTGCTGTGGGTACCGGGCTTGCTGCAAAAGTGTTCTTCCATTGGCCTTGTCCTAGGAGCTCTCCAACCATCTGTGCTCAAGCCACAACAACATCCTTGCCGTGCAGGAGCCTCTGGTCATAAAGCAGACAGAACCTGGAGATCTCTGTGCTGTAGTTGCAGCGGTAGTGAGTGCAGCCCTGAGATGTGCCCAGCATGTCTGGGGCTGTGGGGGTATTCAGCTGCCTGTTTTTATGGTGTGACAGCACAACAGCTCTGGTCACGGTGCTGCTGCGTGCCCTCTGTTTCTCAACGTCCACTTGCCCACATGTGTGCAGTGCTGCACTGAGCAAAAGTTTATTGCTGCTGAGCCCTGAGAAACATCAGCAGCCCCAGAGATTCCTACAGGCAGAGGAGCTGTGATGGGCCAAAATGTGGCTAGAGTCCCTGTGCTGAAGCCCAGAAGACTCCCTAAGAATGGTTCCTGCTAATGGGATCCCAGCACCAGTCCTGGCTGTCCCAGTCTGGCCTGTCTTCCCTGGGTGCCTCTGATTGCTAGTGTGAGCTGTGCCAGCCCTATGCAGTAGGCAAAGAAGCCTTCTAACAGCAGCCGTCTCTCCCTTGTGCAGCCTGTGTTTGTAAGGACTTGTGCCTCCTGGGCTTCTCCTGGATGAAAAGGCAAGTCCTGTGGGCATTTTGTAATGAGACAAATTGCCTGTCCCTGGCAGGAGACTTGTCCACATCATATCCCTTTGTACTCTTCCTGGAAGCACTGCTAGTTGGCCCCAGAGGAACTGTGCCCTTGGGGTGCAGTTACTCTGCAGAGACCTTCTTAACACAACTTCTCTTTTCTTGCTGTCTGATGCAACCCTGAAAGCTCCATCCCAGCGCTAAAGCTTTGTGTGGGGTGCTTTGTGGCCACAGCCAGCATTTGATGTGAGGCTGGAGGAGCCCTATGGCCCTGTCTCCTGCTTGACATTCTGACTAAATCCCCACCCCTGGCCGGCTGAGAGTTCCTGTCATGGCAAGCCCTGGGGCTGGGGACAGGGGATGTCCTGTTGTGCCTTCTGCAGGCCTCAAAGCCTTGCTGGTGCTCAGGCAGGGACCAGCTCAATTCAGATAGACCAAGAAGTCTTCTGAGGATGAAAGGAGACTGTGGATGGGCCATGCTGGGTGGCTGGTGCTTGCTGAGGGGTGGGTGGTTCGCAGGGCTGGGTTTCAGGTGCCTCACTGGAGGAGGTGACAGGAGATTCAGTGCCTGGACTGTCAGGTCCAGCCACATGGGATGCTCTGAAAGACTCCCTGGCATTCCCGTGTGAACTCTGCTTCCCAGATCTCTGTATGGACGAAAGCAGCTTGTGCCCAGTGCTGCAGCAGAGTGGGAAGACAATGCAGCCAGGCTGTCACCTGCAGTCGGCAGCCTGCTGGTTATTCCTCTGTGCTGCACCAGCAGCAGCTCTGAAATCCTCCCGCTGTGCCGGACCCAAACTCCCTGCCCTGGTGCTGGGATTGGGGCGTGCTGTACTTCTGAGACACTGGCTGTGCCCTCGTGATGATCCCTCTCCCATCTTTTGCAGGCCCCAAATGACACTGCCTGTGTTCAGTCACCTGGGTGTGCTTGTGTGGGAAAGGATATTTTGGATTTGGGAGCTCAGGGGCTCTGGAGACCCTGGGGTGAGAGCATGGGATCTGATCTGGTCATCTTTCTGGTATGGGAAAATGTGAGACTTTCTGCCACATCTGGAATGGGAGACCAGATTAGGATTCCCATATGCCTCCAGGGCCTGTTGTCCTGCTACATCTGTGTAATAATTCTGTCTAGGGGACCATGCTGAACAGCATCACCTCAGGCAGTCCCTAAAAGCTGTGGAGTGGGATCATTTCTGTCCCCAAGACCCTGCTGTGGTCCCGGATGGGCATCAGCTGGCCTGGTCTGTGCCCTGTGGCTCTGTGACCCGCTCATGCTGCAAAGCAGTGGTGTGGGTCTGGGCAGACACCTGCTGCTGTGCTGCACCTCTCTACTGCATGCTGCTTCCACAGACCCTGCTCTGCACGCTGAGGTTTGCACTGAGCTGTGGTGGGGAATGGGTGTGCAGCTGGATCAGGAAGGGAAGGGCTTTCAGGACTGCTGTCTGCCTCAGGGTTTGTCCATGGCCCCTTGGGTAATGTCTGCTGAAGCGACCCGTGGCTTGCCTCATACATGTGATCTGGGCTTTGCAGGGTGCTGGGAAGAGCCAAGGTGCCCAGGGGATCACTGAGGCATCCCAGGCAGTCATGAGGAGATGGCAGTGGGTGTCCAATCCCAAAGTCTCTCCCAGCTCTCTTTCTGTATCTGTTCCTGCAGGCCAAAAGAAGCACAATAAAGATGGGAGGAATCTGAGTCTCACCTGTGTCAGAATAGGGAGGGCAGAGATGGGGATGTGCGTGATGCAAGTTTGTTGCCACAGCATCCTTCCCAAGCACCTTTGTGCTGAGGAAATCTGTACTGAGATTTGCCCTTGTGCTTGTAGGGAGCCTGGGAATCTCCCTGAGTAGAGTGCTGTGAACTTTCTGGGTTCCCTCCTCGAGGCCTGGGAGTAAGGAGTATGACTGGGTGCTAAGTGCCCTGGCTGCTTGGGGCTGTATCTCACGGGTGTACTGCTTTAAGGCTATAGCTGGTGATGAGGAACCTTGGCTTTTCCCACTGGGAACAGCACCTGTCCTGCCCAACTCTGCTCTGGCTCGCTAGTGGGCTGGGGAAAGCTCTCCTCTGTCACCCATGTGGGGAGGGCACCCACAGCCTCCCGTGTCCCATGTGGGATGGCAGGAGTTTGTGGTTGAGCTAATGGAAAGTGCCTCTGCTGGGCTTTGCTCTGTTATCACGTGCCTCTTCTAATTTGGACTTCAGGGACTTCAGTGCCAAGGCAGAGGGGTGTTGCTCTCCTCCCTCCCTGGGCCCTGGGGCACGACTGAGTGCCTGGGATTGGATCCCCCTGTCCAAAATGGGCTGCCTTCCCTTTTTTAGCTGTTCGTTGAGCTGTGAATTCCTTGCTCCTGGCAGCTTGACAAGCTGGGAACAAGGCTTAGCACGTGGGAGAGCTGGGCCCACCAGCTGCAGTGGGAGGGGTGGGAGTGTGGCAGCCTTAACTCTTCCCAGGCGTGCTGGCAGCTGTGTCCGGCCATGGGGACAGCAGGTCACCTGTGGCCTGTGACATGGGCTCCTGTGAAGCAGTGTGGTCTCAGTGTGCTCCTGGCCAGATGGGCAGGAGAGGAGAGGAGTCATGGGCAGCCTGGGTATTCCAAAGGGGATTTGGGGGATGGAGGCGTGTTAGGTGAAGTGTGACTGCCAGAGGCAGCAGGAATCATGCTGGGCTTGGTTGGTTCCTGCAGATCCAAGGCACATCCAGCCACATGCTTTGTGGCTGTGGAAACTAGTGTGTTACTGCAGCCTGGCACACACATTCCTCCCTTGTTCCCAGACCTCTCAGGCCAGTGTTGGCCCAGCACAGAGCCCTTTTCCTGGTGCTCAGCTCCTCTGGCAATGCTGTCCTCGGACAGGCGCGGAGCTCCGACGCTCCTTGCGGGATTGTGCTGGCTGTAGTGAACATGTGGGGTCCTGTGGAAGCATTTGCCTCATGTCCATCTCCTGCCGGTGAATTGGCAAATAGGTGCTTCCTACCATCAGGTTCTCCTGGCCTCTGCTCCAGGAGATGTGTGGAGGCATTCCCCTGGTCCTACCAGAGCTGCCATCAGGGCTGGGTTTGGGCCTCCCACGTGTCCAGGTTTGCCTTTAGTCACCTTTCCCCTGTCACTGCCAGTGTACAGCTGCCTTTAAGAGCCAGTCCTCAGCTTGTTCTTGGTCGTGTGTTTCCTGCCTTAAGGGAAGTGGTGTGTGTTCCTCACAGGAGGCTGTATGCCTTTATGTTTGTCCCTGCAAGGGCTGCTTTTGTCTGATGTGTGCCAAAAAGAGGCTATTCTCTTCTTGAACATTTTGGGGACTCCTGGGGAGGGGAAGGGTTGCTTTGTCCCCTGGTGTGTTGTAGGGAAGGCTCTCAGGGGACCTGTTTGGCCCTGGGCCTGCATCCAAAGTTTACGCTGAGCTCTCTCCAGCTCTCCTCATGTTTGTACAAGCAGCTCTTCTCTGCTCCCCTGGCTCTGCTCCATGTGCTGGCAGCAGGCCGTGGTGGGTATGGTTTGGCAAGGGGTGCAACCTGCAGAGCCTGGTTTGGTCTCACGGGCTGATGTCTCATGGGCTGGTCTGAGCTGTCACAATCTCTCCTCTTGCAGGACGCCCTGAAACCCGCGTTCACCGTCACCAACCTGCCGGGAACAACGTCCATCCAGACAGCCCCGACCACCTCGACCT
Source organism: Dryoscopus gambensis (assembly GCA_013389985.1). Lineage (NCBI taxonomy): Eukaryota > Metazoa > Chordata > Aves > Passeriformes > Malaconotidae > Dryoscopus > Dryoscopus gambensis. Next base: position 12,293 of record WEIT01027575.1, on the reverse strand, counting down.
CCATGCAGGTCAGCAGTGGCCCGTCATTCCCCATCACTAATTACCTGGCGCCAGTGTCTGCCAGCATCAGCCCCAATGCCGTCACCAGTGCCAACGGGACAGTGCTGAAGACTACTGGAGCCAGTGCCGTGACGTCTGGGGGCCTCATGCCGATACCCACTGGCTTCACCCTCATGTCAGGTCAGTGCCTTTAGGGACTGAGAACTGCATCCGTCCATCCCTGGAGTGTGTTGCTGTCCTCTCCAGGGGAGAGGAGACCTAGTGGCAGAAGGGCAGCAGAGTGGTTGCTGCTGTAAGGTGAGCCTGGCTGTGATTCCGTGCTCAAACCCAGCCAGGCCAGTGGCTGGAGAAGGGTCATGTAGTGACTGGTTCTTTAGAGTGCTACCAGCAGGCCCTGCTGCTGGGAGGTGGCAGGGAGCTGAGCTGGGACCCCAGGGCAGCACCAAGAAGCCTGGAGGGAGTGAAAAGAGCTGGTGGTGACAAAGCCTTTCTTTCTCCCTCCTTTTGGCAGGTGCTTCCCTTTCTCCGGGGACCCCTACCATTCCTCTCACTCAGTTACAGCCGCACTCCCTGGCTCTTCCCAGCCAGCAGGGCCAGGTGGTCACGGGTACAGCTGGACAGCTGCAGCAGGCACAGCAGACAGTCTTCCACTTCCCTGCCAGAGCTGGAGGGCAGATTGTGTCGCTGACAGGTCAGCACTCGCTTCTCCTCCGCTTGCTAGAGATGGGGGGATGGAGGTGTCTGTGGGGGTCCTGGGCCTGGCCACAGAGCTGACCCCTGCCTGAGGTGGGAGCAGAGAGGAGGCAGCGCACAGGGAACCCTGGCTGCAGCTGCTGGGGAGAGATGGGAAGACGGCAGAAAATGCTTGACATAGGCAGGAACAGCATCCTGGGGGATCCAAGGGAAGCAGCAGATTTTTCAGTCTCATGCCCCAGGGCTTGGACTGTGGCTAACAAATGCAGAGGAGACGGGTCCCTAGTGCAGCTGTGCTGAGGCTGAACTGTGCTGCTAGAATTGATGGAGGCATAGCGCAGGGGCTCAGGTGCCCAGTGGTTGTTTATTGAGTGCTGGCATTTGGCTCTGAGCAGCTGCCCTTGCTTCTGTGTTTGCATCTGCAGTCAGCCACTGAACCACAGTGCAGAGGATAGGTTAGGGGAGACCCAGAGCAGAGGAATGGTGCTGCTGTGCTGCCTTGTGTGCACTGCCCTTTGTAGGAATTTCTTCTTATTCTGAGTTACAGCTCTCCAGGTGTTTGTTCTTGGACTGGACACGTTCCTGGATGGACTTTCAGGGTAGGGCTAGGCACTCCTTTGCAGGGGCATCCATCATCTGAGTGACACAGTATTTCTTGTGTCCTGCCTGTTTGTGCCCAAGTCCATCACTCTGATAACCTCTGTGCTTTCTTGGAATGGTTAAGGCTCCTGGGGGCCCTGGCAAACAGCAGGCTCCCACTGAAGGGGACTGGATTTTCCTTGTGATCTGGAGGAGCTAGGAGAATAACTGATGTGTGTCTCTGGGGTGTGATGTGTGGGGAAATGCCCAGTCTGAGCAAGGTGACCAGTGATTCTTGTTCTCTGGCATCCCTTCTGGAAGAGCTCTCTGGCTCTTCCCTCGGGAGGCAGGACTTCAGCCTTAGGAGAGCATTCTGTACTGAGCTCTGTTTCTGGATCTGAAGTGCTTTTCAGGGAGTGGTCTGGGACAGAGGCTATGTAGCCTCTGCAGCTCTGGGATGCGCACCTTGAGACTGGGTGTTCTGTAATCCCTGTGTAGGGCACTTCACTGTCCCTAAGGTCACAAGCGGGGTGAGAGCTGCACCCTGAGTGCCCTGTGGGGATGGAGCTGGGCTCCAAAGTGTGAAGGCAGCGGAGCCCAGCTGGTGTGGGCATTTGGGCTCTTGTGGTTCCACCCGGTGCAGCAAGGTGATCCTTGCAGAGCTGGCTAAGCACTGCGGAGCAAAGGCTAGGCCCTCTCCTCCCAACATCTATTCTGTGTCCTGGTGGAACCAGGAATGGCAAGGAGGGTCCTGGATGTTCCTGAACCATGGCTGGGAGTTGGGCAAAAGCTGTTGGGCCCTTTTCGTCACTCTTGGAGCTTTGTAGGCCAGTTAACCCTTTCTTGGCCCATGTGCTCAGGAAAGAGCAGGTTTTGGTCTCTGGTTTCTGCCACGCACTGCTTTTGTGTAGCCTCCCCCAGTGCAGCGCAGAGTGGTGCTGTGGAGCTGTGTGCACCCAGAGAAGGACTGGGGGGGCTTTCACATGGCCCAGAGTGCCTGTGTCCCTGTGGAGCCACAGGCTCATGGGCTCCTCTCTCTCCCCAGGTGGTACCATGGCTCAGCAGGTTCCAGTCCAGGCAATCCAGGTGCACCAGGCACCGCAGCAAACGTCTCCCTCTAGTGACAGCAGCACTGACCTTACCCAGACCTCTTCCAGCGGAACAGGTATTGGTAACCACCTTCTGTCTGCCTTCCCAACCTCTGCTGCAAACAACCCACACCAACAGGCCTCATGCCTGCTCGCTGCCCAGTTTCCTTCTTCAGGCCAGCTCTATCCAAGCCTTTCTGACAGTTTCCCAGGTGTATTGATCCGTGTTGCCAGGTCCTGTGCTACGCTGTATCTAAGTAGCTGCTGCTGGGCATAGGGCGCCTTACAGCCTCTCCAGATACGTCGTCTGCCCTCACTTGCAGCAGGGAGCTGGGAATGGGTTGTTCAGTTCTCAGGGGGTTTCTTAGTGAGCCAGCACTGCCATTAGCACAAGGCATTGGCTCACATCTGCTTGTGACTTTTACTGTCTGTGAAGACATCTCTTTGTCAGCAAAATCTGAGTGCAGGTGCCTGGATGCAGGCTGAATCTAGTTGAACAGCTCTGTTAGGGCTTCATCAGGGAATCAAGATACAAGTTGAATTTAGTCCTGGCTACTGTGAATTTAGTTTGGCTCCTGAGTTTCCCTGCCGCTTCATACTCATGAAAGGAGAGGTTTGAGCTCTCCTGCTTGATCTCTGGAGCTGTTGCCCAAGAGCTTGGGGGACAAAGATGGGTATCTCTGCACCATGCTTCAGCACAGCATGCCCGGGGTGGCTGGGGTAGGGGCGCTGAGCAGGCAGGTGAGCGTGGCAGGTTCCTTCTGTGTGCTGACGTGTCTTCTGTCCTGGTGGCAGTGACCCTCCCAGCGACCATCATGACGTCGTCTGTGCCAACCACCGTGGGCGGCCACATGATGTACCCCAGCCCGCACGCGGTGATGTACGCGCCCACCTCCGGCCTGGCCGACGGCGGGCTCGCGGTGCTCAACGCTTTCCCACAGGCGCCCTCGGCGATGCAGGTGTCCCACGGCCAGGTCCAGGATCAGGGTAAGGCAGCTGTCTGGGTCACTGCTCCCTAGGAGTGCGCTGACACCCAGGTTTTTCTCATCCCACATGTATTTATATGTATGTTAATCGCACAGGGTTTTCTTCGCAGCAGTCCTGGTGGCTGTACAAAGGCCTGGCAAGGGGGATGCTCGATGTGTGTTTTTAGGTCTTGCCAGTCTCTTAGGCAAAGGATTGCATGAGCTGTTGATGGGTAAAAAGGGGTCAGGGTTTCTGGGATGGGGGCAGCATGTGGGGCAGGCAGCAGAGGGAGCCGGGAGGCTCTGGAGAGGATATGTGCTTGCATGAGGGGGCAAAGCAGCATGGAGCCCCATGGGCAAGACTTGGATTGAGGCCTTGTGCCTGCTTCTCCCAGCATTTGGAAAACTAATGCATGTGGCTTTCTTCTGAATGTTTCCATGTGTGCAAATAGGCAGCTTTGTCATTGAGTAGCTCCACGGAGCTCAGAGAAAGGATCCATGGGGGAGCACTGCTTAAGGGACAGTGTCATTTGTGCTTCTCTCTGTGGCAGGTGGTGTTCCCCAAGTGTTCCTGACAGCCCCATCAGGCACGGTTCAGATCCCAGTCTCAGCTGTGCAGCTTCACCAGGTAGGCACAGAGTAGTACTTGCTCTTCTCTTGCCTGCACATCCTTTGAGTGCCTGGGCAGACCTGGCTGGGTAGGATCAATCCTCAGGTCTGGGAAAGCGGTCTATGCTACCCACCCTTGGGTGAGGGAGTCTCGTCCTCCTTGGACAGGTGCCCAGGAAGGACAGTGCCCCCTGGGGCACACACGGCCTCAGGGCATGCTGTCCCCCAGTGGTTCCTCCTCCCTTCTCTCTCTAGATGGCTGTCATCGGGCAGCAGAGCAGCAGTGGCAGCAGCCTGACGGAGCTGCAGGTGGTCAACTTGGACACCTCACACAGCGCCAAGAGTGACTGAGGCCTCTGCTGCCGGCCTTCTGTTTCTGGCTTGTCGTGCCAGTGTCGGGGCTGGCAGCAACTCCTTCTCGTACAGACTGCACCAGTTATTTATTGTTGCCTTTTCACGTTTCCTTCATCCACACATGCACACACACACACGCACTCACCCACCCCCACACACACAGGCATGCGCGTGGGGCTGCAGGACCCACCCGGGGTGGAGCCGTGCTGGGGCCGTGCAGGGCTTGGGGCATTTGGATGCTGCAATAGCTGTGCTTGTCTCACGCCAGCCAAAGAAACTTGTCTCTTGAGGGGAGGATTGCTCTGCACTGTAAATAAGTACTGCAGGCCATTCCCAGCTGGAGGCTCTGGCTCCTTCTGGGTGCTCTGAGCCACCTTGCCCATGAGTATTTACTCTGGGTGGGGCTCAGCTTAGACCCGGAGCCATCGTGCAGGTGCAGCTTGGAGCAGAGTGGGTTGTGGCTGTGCTGCTGGCCTCAGCAATGTGCCTTTGTGGGGGTGACAGGTCCTGGCCGCAGCAACTCACCCTGGGCTCCGGACAGGAGAGAGGGGCCAGCTTGCATGTGCATCTCTGGGCCTGCACGCTCTCTCCCCGGAGGGCAGGGCACAGCCGGTGGCACGTGGCCCTGTCCTCCTCGTATGCACTACAGTGAGCCCTCTGCCCTCAGTGCCTCCTCGCTGGGCTGCCTGGCAGATTTTCGGCCTGACTGGCCCTGCCCCGGTGGCTGCCCTTGCACAGATGAGGTGGTCGGTAGATGCCCAGGAGCGCAAAGGTGCCCTGGAGAGCTCCTCAGGGGCCCTGTGCTCTGCTCAGCCCCACACTCTCAGCCCTCGCACTGCTTCTGGACTCCATACACCCAGGGGAACGTGGCTGGGTCTTTCCTACATCCCCCTGCAGCTCCAGCCAGCGCTTTCTAAATTTCTGTGTCTGATGCAAGGTGGAGAAACGACTCAAATGTCAAAGGGAAGAGCCCATGGGGCGCTGAGCTGCTGGGCAGGTGGCAGGCTCTTCCTCTGAGCACCAGGGCGACCTGCAGGCCATCCTGGGCTGTGGGGGAGCAGCTGTGATGCCTGTACAGGCTCGGCAAGGCTAGGGGAGAAGGGCTGGGGCATGCTTGGTCCTGCATGGGAGTTGCTGTGAATGGCTCTGCTACCTAGCCCTGTCCCTTGGAGGGAGAGTGAGCAAGTGAGAGAAGCTGCTGAATCCTTAGGGGAAGAAGCAGCTACTGTAACTTTTTTTTTTTTTTAAGTTAAAGACAAAAGAAGCCTTGGAGAAAAAAAAAAAAGGAAAAAAAAGAAAATTACTTTATTTTTCTAAGTGTTAAACTCAGTATTTATGTAATTCTTTAAGGAATAAAAGTTTGGCTCCTGTACAGTTTTAATGGGGTTTGTACCA
>WEIT01027574.1:0-44935 GCA_013389985.1 Dryoscopus gambensis | reverse complement strand
TTTTTTTTTTTTTTTGGGGGGGGGGGGGGTAATTCTTTTATTTCTGCAGTTGAATGCAGTACATGAAACCACTACTTTACACAAGCTATTATATTTTTTTACTTAACCAGTAGGTCACTGTGAAAGTGCTGTTTAGGTGATGTGAAGACAAAGCTTAACTTTGCTGGAGAGCGTCCCTTAGTTAAAGGAAATTTTAGATGATATAAAGGAAGCTCTATGTCTTTCTAATAAATGTCATCCCCAGTCTAATACAACATACATAAGTTTCTGGAGTATGTGAGTAAAGGACAGGCAAAGTCAAGATATCAGTCAAAATGTCCTAGGAACTTTGTATGCACATAGCTCTATCAAAATATCATTCTTCTAATGAGTATTTTCCCTTTCTTTTCCTTATTTTTGAGAAGGCTGGTCAGCTTCAGCCAAAGATCAAACCACTAGATTAATGAGATCCCAGTTGGGTGATCAAAAGAGGTATGGAAAAATAACACAGTAGCTTTATTTTAGAGATGGAATTTGGTGACGTATTTTTTGATACACAGCATATACCTCAAAAAAAATAATATAAATTTCCTTTAATTTTCAGTATTCTGAAGCTATTAATTACTACTGGCAGGTTTCCAGTTTCTTTAGAGTAGTATTCCTGTAATTCTTCTTCAGCATTTATTTTTCCATTTTTCTCTCCAAAATGTTTCAAAAAACACTTTAAAAAAATATATTTTCCAAGAACTAGAGCATGAAACAATTTTCCAAGTTTATACAGTTGAATGACATTCCGAGATATGGAAGTCATTCACAATGACTAATGGCAATGGTTTTAAGCAGTTAAATTATGTAAGACTTAATATGATAACCCTAAGTGACTTCCAAAAAAAAAATTAAATATTTTTTAATTAAAAAAAAACCCAAAACCCAAATCCCTTCTAAGACAAAATATTCTGTGAATCTGAAAACCTCCTTTGCTTAATTGAGTTGCAAACATCATTCTTCTTAGATTACAGACTTTTATTTTTTAGACAATTTTAATTTCCTGCTTACATTACTCCTTTTTGTTCTGAAGTTAATATATTTATATTAATATTTAAGAACTCTGCAACTGATAAAAAAGCGACCTCCCAGAGACAAGTGTAATTTTGCATAAAATACAGTGGATCATCACTCTGAGTCCTGTTTTTAACTTTATAGATGTTTTCAGAGTCACCCCAGTGAGATAACTAGAATTACAGTGTTTTGAATGCAATTAATCCTTATACCTATATATGCTATTTATAAACAAAGTAAATTTAATGTTGTGATGGTTTTGACCAAATTTAGGGGAAACATCTGAGGGGAATGTCTCCTACAAAGGAGATGCCACCCCTCCCCCCCTTATCAGGTTCGGGGGAAAAAAAAGAAAATTCTCCNCGGTGGAGCTCAGTGGGTCTCTGATGCTCCTGGTGTTTTTGGCGACAGGATTCTGTAGATCCGCAAGCTGGTCTTCTTCAAGGATTATAGCAGGATGGCATTCCTCAAACTGCTGGCATGCCTTCCCTTCCCAGTAGGAGTTCTCTCAGTAGTAGTCCCCCCCGGGCTCTTCTCCTCTCTTTTATGTGACACCTCCCCGAGGGTCAGCTGGTCTCTGACCCTTAGTGGAAACACCTGGTTTGACACAGCTGTAACTCATCAAGGTCAAGTCTGCCTTGTGTCCAGTAGGGTTCTTCTTTCAAGCATAAGTTATGTACAATTTAAAAGCACAGAAAAACACAGGAATCATGGCTAAGTGGGGGCTGAATAATGTGGGATACAGCACAAATCACCCCATGACAAATGTGAAAATTAAGAAACTATGTAGCAGTTTAGATAATAAATTTTTTCTTTACTAAAACCCCTATTAGTATCTGAGACCTTAGAAAGTTGGGGATTTTTACTTACATTATGAACTTTGGGCCCAAGTGCACCTTGGATAAACACACATCAGTGCTTTCCAGTGTCTACCAGAAACTGACAGCAAATACATGATCAAATTTTGCTCTGTGTGACAGTATATGAAACATCAAGTTCAGTGTTCTACATTTGGCTCTGGTACCTTTCATTCAACCTTATTAAAACCAAAGGGATCATTTCAAATTAATGACTCCATAAATTTGCCAAAGGATTTCTCAATATTGTGACCAGGGAATTGCAGAATGTGAAGGAGTGATTGATGAGAGCTGTTCTGATATTTCTGTAATGAATTATCTGCACAGATAAATATGACCAATTGCTTTACCACAGGAAAAAAAATTGGGAGCAAATCACAGTTGAAACCAGATGAGCACAAATTAGATTATGTTATCATTATTTCTCAATCTGAGTGTAACATGAAACCAGTATATTATCTGTCAGTTCCTCAGACCATTTGACAGCTTTAGGTAAAATCTGGAAAAAACCCAAAATTTGGGGATTACGTCCTGTTTGGCAAAAATCTACTCTACGTAGAAGCTCCCTGTAAGGAAGCTGCAATGCTGATCACTCAGAGAGAATCATGAAAACTCTGCTAAAGAACTAAAAGTATTAATTTTATCAAAAGGAGATAAGTATTTTCTAAAAAATAAATGGTGTCATGCATAATAAGTAGCAGAAACACATCATGCTGAGACGCTTTTAAGAGTGCACAAGTAATACATTTATTCAGGATAAAAAATTGCCTAAAGGTTATAAATCAAAACAAAAAAGAGTATTTGAAAAGGAAAATCCTGTATTTCTTCACATGATTTCTTCTCATTAACTATGTTTCTTTAAAATATGTTATAAATTTAGACAAAAGATACCCAAAGTTTTTGCACTTTTAATACGAATCATGAAAATAGGAAAAAATAGATTAGACGTGATCTTCACAAGTCAGTTAGAACAATCCACTACTCAAAGCAGTTCTGATCAGATGAGATTGCTCGGGGCCATGTACAATCAAATCTTTTACTTCCCTAAGGACGGATATCCCACAGTCTCTCTGGGCAACCTGTTCCAGAATATGACTATCCTCATTAGAAAAAAAAAAGAAAAAATTGCTCATATTTTCCTTATATCTGTGCTACATTCCACCTTGTGTTTGTTAACACTTACCCTATCTCTGTGCAACTCTGAAAAGAGTCTGAATCTATCTTCTCTGTGTCCTCTGACGAGGTAACTGTAGACAGTAACCAAGATTCTGGAGGCAAGGCTGAGGGCTGATCCCTTGACATCTGATTATAGAATGTGTTCCAGCCATGAATATCCTGATGACCTCCACTTGACTTTCCAGCATGTAAAAATCCTTTGCTTTTGGGGGAACACAAATATGGATATATCACTCCAGATGCACTGAACAAAGGGGAAGTATCATAATCCTGGTCCTGCTGGTGACGATCTTGCTTGTGCAGACCAGAATGTATATGGTATGAGAGTTGGAGGCTCATTAAACATGCACAAAAATTCTGAAGAATACATATGTTTTATGATGCAGTCAGCTGTCCTGATTAATTTTTTTTTTTTTTAATGCATACAGCCAAGCAATTTGTGAGTGACTGGATCATCTTGTAATGCTCATTCTCACAGCGGTAGAAACATGTCACTGTTTCAAATCTCTCAGGAAAAAAAACCCAAACAGTAACAGGAAAAAATGCAGAATTATTTGCATCTCTGCTTGGATGTGAAAGACAGATGGAAAAAACTATTAACAGAATAATCTTTATTCACATATGAGAGCAGTCTTTTCAGTGAAAAGGACTTAGTCAAGTAGGGACTGCACTGTATTTGTCATACTCTGTATTTTACTTTTTATTCTTTCTTCTGTCTTATAAACTGCTTCTCCTTTTTAACTCTTTGACACTGATGCATTAGAAAAAATTTTAAAAGCCACTGGAGATTTTTCTACTGCATACTTTTACACATGTGAGGGATACAATATGTACATGAATAATTCAGTCTAGGTGTCTGACAGCTATGCCTATAAAGACACATATTCTGTACACTTTACTTCGTTTGAGATTAAGTGTTTTATTTAACCACGTTTTATTACCATTAAAAATAGCTCAATAAATTGCTGAGTTAAAATAACAAATAGCTTGGCTCAAGACAAGTAAAGTAGTAATTTAATGTATGAAGTAAGTAATTCTGAAAAATAGGAAGAACTACAAGTTTCAGAAAAAACATATCTGAAGGGAATCACCTCTTTAACTTGCTCTGCCGATCTTATTAGTAATTCTGGTATAAATTTAATGTCTCCTCTATTACAGATACTTGAATTTTCCTAATTTCTTACCACGGTAGAATATATTGTAAATTCTCTGGGTTTTCCAACTCACCTTTCACAGCCTGATTAACTTATACCTATTTCTTCTTGTGTCAGTGCTGATAGTTATTCTTTGCATGTTTATAGAAATGACAAAAAAAATGTCTCCTAAGACTTTATGTTTCTATCCTAAAATTTTTGATTTTTCTCATTTGGTAGGTTCTTCTTTTCCTGAACATTTATGAATTTTAAAAATCTGTAGAAACTTTCCCTAAAGTTAAGTCACAAGAACTGCACACCATGTTTACCACTTCCTTGTAAAATGTCACTGGTGAACTGGTCACTGTTACCTAGGTGAAAAATTTGTACTTTCAGACTTTGGAGTATAACCGTATGTTTTTACCTTTTCGTTGTCTTATCAACTTATGTAAACTAATATGCCTCAGCTAATTTTAACTGTTCTTAAAATTATGTCAATCTACACACTTCTTTTACATTTTTCTCATTTGATGAGCAGAAAATCTATTACCCAATTCTATATTACTTTTGAGGATAATTTATATGATTTCCAGATCCAGACAGAACAAGATCACATAAACATGAAACACATTTCATTATTTATCCCACAATACCTTTTCCTAGTAACACTGACACTTTTTCATATACCTAGTATTCTTGAATATGATATTATTTTCATTATTACAATTACAATAACAAAACTAAAAACTATGACAAAATTCAAAACTGAATTAGCAAAATGTTTCTAATTGGATTGGTAACACGTCAACTGAATAAAAAGATGTAATCTCTTATGGGGCTTGCATATAACTAGGAAGAGTAGGAGTAGTGGAAGAAGTAACACTGCTGCTGATGTTAATTGTTTCTAAATATTATGCTTTGCAGTAGAAGTAGCATATACATTTTCAAATTGTTAAAGAAATAGATAGTGAAACCTAGGAGAACTTAATTAAAGTTAAATTAATTAAATGTAGTTGATTTTGTTTAGGAAAAGACACAAAATATTTTTTAATTTGGTGCTTGTTGTACCAAAAATGCTTTTGAATATAATTCTCTTAATTTATGTACATATTAGCAGAATTTCTTTCAAATCTTTATAAAGGCAACAACTGAGTTTATCAAAACAAAAAATTGTCTCCTATTCATTGGCAGAATAAAGTTTGTTTCTACGCAGAAAAACCCCAGTGCTGCTCGGTAAGCAAAATTCTGGGTAAGAACAAGTGTGTTGAAATGTCTTATACTGAAATAAATTAATTCAAAACATACAGCACCTGAAGTAAAGAAACTAATTACATGGAGTTTTTGGTGCATCCATAATGAAATGATTACATGATATTCTAGAAGAAAATAAATAATACTCTATTGTATTGAAATTCATATATTGTAAAAAAATTGCATCAGAAAAATTTTTTTTAAAATAAAGGATAGCATCCTATAACACTAGAAACACAAGTGTGTATTCTAGTAAAGTGCTTAATTCAAGGACAGATCAAAAAAAGTGCTGCTTCAATAAGGTGAATCAAAATTAAATAATTTATAATTGCAATGTTTTAAAGTCAGATCCTGAGACATAATTTAGTCAGTGATAGGAAAGAAAATCTCTCTATTTCAATGAAAACAGATTTGAAGAACTGCAGGAACAGAAACAGAAAAGCTGAACATTTCTTATCCATTGTTGCATTAATTCCCTCATTCACAGAACAGAGAAGTAACATACAGAAAACATGACCTAGAGAATGTCTAGGAAAAAAACATTGTTGCTATTGTAAGAAATAGGTGCCACAGATACCATGCCTCTCTGATCTAAAGCTTTGTACAGCCTAAATTATGAAAGAAAGTGTGATATGCAAGGCCTTGAATCCTGGTTCTCCAGTTTCTGAGGACAGAAATTCATTGCAGCACAGCTGTATTTTCTTAGCCTTGATTCTGATGTGCAGTGTATGCATCAGGACACGTGAATGCAGAAATCGCTAAGCATTAATCTAGACTCCAGTATTCAAAACAAGTCTTGCTAGCAAACACGAGATCAAATGTCTCATCAGTCATCTTCCTTTCCAGCTCTAGGATCTTACACCTGTGAAATACTCTGTAGGACATATTGCTATCAGAAAAAAGGACCCTAGTTCCTGACTTATAAAGCTGTGGAATTTTAATTCATCAGTTTAAGCTGGATACTTAAGCAAATGTTCCTGCAATATTTCATAAAAGCAAGAGCAGCTAAATATATTTTCTCACATCATAGTGCTTTTACTTATTATTTAACAAGTACAAAACATGAATATTACTAGCTGAAAGGATTTGTGATGAGTCATAAGGAGCTAACAGTGTTTCTATCTGGTTTTGTCACCACCAGAAATCAAAACAGCTCCATTGCATGCTGTAATGATCCAATTTTTATTATTATTAAAGTTCTTTAGAAATTCCTCTGCCCAAATTAAGGTGCAAATGAGATCATATGCCAGTGACAATAGTATGGGTTTTATTGTATAGTAAATATGAGAGAAAGAGAGAGAGAGAAAGTGAGAAAGAAGTAGAAGATAGGTGGGGAGGACAGAAAGAGAGTGACAGGGACAGAATAAGGAAAATATCACCACTCCATGGATCTCAACGATGTTCCGTTGATCCTTTCCAGCTGGTCTTCTTGGTGGTGAAAGTCCCCATGAAAAGCATACAATCCGATGGGTATCTATGCTCAGGCTAGGCAGGCATATCCAGGCATGTCCCCCTGGGGGAGGGGGCAGTCTCTTACAGCAGACTCTGGGTCTGTTGCATCTCCTGCCGTCCTGTGGGGCAAAGCCTCTCCCGTGAATGTCCCGTGGATGTGCCCAGTGAGGTTGGGGGTCCCACAGCTCGGCCAGTTTGTGTCATGGGAGGATGGGTGTTTATTGCCTCTCACCAGAGGTTACTCCATGCACCTGACACCTCCTCCCCCCACCTTGGCTGGGGTGAGCAGTCTGTGTACCTGGCTTCTGTGAGCTGTGCTCTCCCTCATCCCAAACTCAGCCAGAGATGAATCTTAGCACAGCTGCTGGGTTTGGCTCACATCCTTTTCTTTGTTTACTTGTTTGTTTCTCCCCGGGCCTGAGGCTGATGAAAGAATGGGTTTTCCCTTTATCTAATCTCAGTAGTTCAACTTACAGTCCAAAGTTCTTCAAGGAGGTTTCTGTGGTCGTATCTTCTTTAAAACTTTATATCAATGTTTGAGGCATGAACTATTTCAGTCTCTGACACATGCTTCTCAATAGTGACACAAAAGACATCTTTCCTGCATGGCTTTCTTTGGAATGAAAACGGCAAATGGCATAATATACTTGTCTTTTTTATTGTACCATAAAAAGAGGAAATGAAAATAAAAGAATCCGAATAATTTAAAAATTATTAATAAAAAAAATCTGGAGCTTTTCAGAAAAAAAATAAGAAAGAAGGAAGCAAGGTTAATTGTTGCAGTGTGTGGTTTCTTGCGATGGTGTGGCAAGCTGCAGACCTTCCCGGAGAGCGCAGCGGGGCTGCCTGCCCCACACGGTGCTCCAGCTTGCTGTCAGCTCCACAACACAGCAGCGATAAAGAAGGCGAGAACGCTCACCGCACGGGGAGCTTTGGAGGATTTTTATTCACATGATCCCAAGGGCAGAGAGTGCCACAGGGTAACAGGCTGATTCCCCAAGGCAGGGAGAAAGGCACATGGCATGGGACTGGATTTTAGATGGGGATGAGGGGGGCAGAGAGAGCACATGGACTAATGGTCTCAGGGCCCAGGGGCCGTACATGGGTGGGGCCTTGACATATAAGGGAAAAAGGGGCCAGGAAATCAACGGGCCACTCAGGGAAACAGAACTGGGGTACACTGGCATGGTAGGACAAAACATCCTGGGAGGCTTCACCCTAACCTGGGGAGATTTCTCAGGGTCTGTCCCTCTAGGGGACTCTCTTGTTCCCTGATTGGCATATTCACTGGTTCGCACAGTTAATTACATTTCTGCTATTTGACATTTAATAGTCACAGTAGAAATCTTAGTTTGATGAAGAAATGTGCAATTTTTTAGTAAATCCAGTCCATTTTATTATTAACTTTTTCTAGTCCAAGCACAAACATGGATGTGGTCTTCTCCATCCAAAAATACTAAAGTCAGAAGAATTGCACATAGTACAGTCAGAGAAGCATGTCCATCTCATGCAAATACATAGATGGCTACTTTGTGTATGTGTGCTTTGTGGCCAATTTTAGCTCAGGATAGTGGCAAATGAGGGTTGCTGGAGAAGGTGGCTTAAGAACAGTTAAGGATTCTTAATGGATTTTTGTTACTGTCTTTGGCAGAATCAGAAGACAGAGATCTGTCCAGAACCTTGGCCTAGGACCTTGTGGGAGATCTTCAGGGAAGCAGAAAGCAGCAGAGTAAAAAACTGGAATAACTGAGGTAAAGCAAACTCAAAACCAGACAAGAATACAGGTTGGGGTTTTCCTTTCATTTAGTATGTGGTATAATCCTGCCTGTGTACAGAACCTTGACCACAGAGAAAAAGAAAGGGTCACAGTTAATATAGATTGATTTGTTTTCTGATGAGTATTTTCATAATATTTTTTGTTCCTTTATTTGATTTTTTACTGCAATGAGACATTTTCAAAGATTTCTCCATCGTATTTTATCCAAAGTATGAAGGCCGTTTTTTTCTACACTGCTACAAATATGGCCATATATCAGCTTCATCTCAGAGGGGTTTTTTTCAGTTTGAAAACATGCCTAGTTATACAGTTTGGTGTTAAAGAAAATATATTCAAAATTTAAGAAAATTCTTAAATAGAAACACATCATTTTTCTTGTTAAGAATACTAAATATGAACAGCATATTTACACATTTGTTGAAGTCATGGAATCAGAATGGTTTGGTATGGAAGGGACCTTTAAAGTCCCTCTAGCCCAAACCCCTTGCTATATGAGCAGGGACATCCTCAACTAGAGCAGGTTGCTCAGAGACTAGTCTAACCTGACCTTGAATACTTCCAGGGATGGGGCATCTACCACCTTCTCAGGGAACCTGTTCCAGTGTTGCTTCTTGTCTGCTTGCCTAAAATGAATTTCATATTTTCTTCCTGATCTATGAGTCAGGTCTTTACTGGGCAAAACATGTCATAAAGCCACGGGCTTATGCAAAGCTGACCTAAAGTAATGCAGCCAAGAGAATAGCTCTGTACTGTTAATGGAACCAGGAATAGTCAAGCATCTTATCTTTTACTTCCATAGGAAAAGGAAAAGGAAAAGAGAAAGAGAAAAAGAGAAAGAGAAAGAGAAAAAGAAAGAAAAAGAAAATGAAAATGAAAAAGAAAAAGAGTAAAGGAAAACAAGAAAGGAAAACAAGAAAGAAGATCTGAAACAAATCACGGGCAAAACAACCAATGTAACTTGTTTCAGTATACCCTCATTTCCAATAATTCTTTTAGTGACACATCTTTATTATAGCCACCTGCCATTGAAATTGAATAAATAAAATCATGAATACCTTTTATTTCCATACTTACAGGAATAATATTTCCATATTTGGAATTTCCATAAGCCTTAAGAGATTTTTAAGGCTATGACAGGATATCATGTTTAACAAGTTGATGGGGAAACACTAAGAAGTTTGGGATTCAAACCAAAGTCCCAATTTAATATTCATTATGCAAAGTTCAGAGTTAGCCCAACATTGTTGAGATTGAGTTTATACAAATTTCATGAGATTAATATGAATTCTGAGCACAAAGTTGAAATAACACATTATCCTTTGGAAAAGAGGATTCTAAAGTTGCCAATATTATATAGGAGATGGGATGAGTTTTGTTGGGTTCGATCTTGGGGGTTTTTTCCCTAAAGAAAAACACATCACCATTTCCACAAAAAAATTAACTGAAACAGTCCTTTCACCGTAATCACAGTTACTCAAAAAGAAATAAGTAAACAAACAAACAAACAAAAGGAAAAAATGGACAGGGAAGGGACGTAGAGAGAGTGCAATGAGAGACTGAGTAATCTTTTTGTGCTGCCCTGGCAGTTTATAGCACAATCCAGAAAAGTGTCCCTGCAGGAACTGGCAGAATCTGTGAAAAGGGGCTGAATACAGCCTACTTGCTGGGATAATTGTATCACACAATGAGGGATAAATTAAGAAGTTATACATGTGATACACCATCTGTGTCTGTTTTTGTTATTTTCTCCATATACATCTGTTTCTATTCAGCTATAGGGCAACACTCCATCATATTATGCAGACCAGAATAACACAGAAAGTTCAGTTTTGTTGACAAAAAGAAACTTCTTTTCCTAAATATATGGTAAGGGAGCAGAGTAATTTTTGATCAGTAAGCTTTGAAAATTAAAACAAGAGAGTTGATCCAAATATATTCGCATTTTATATTTGATATTTATAACTCTGGATGAAAATCTCCAGATTTCAACATGTAGTTGTAACTTCAGTCAGATGCTACAGTGGTAGGTGTTTATTTTTTGGTCCCAGCTGGAATGCAACTGAAATATGGAGAAAAAGAGAAAATAAATAAAAAACATCTACACTATGTACATACAGAAGTTAACCGAGATACAAAACAAAGAAGGATATCTAACTGTATTGGTGAACTTTTATGATTTTATATCTGATCTCAGGTCCTGGCTGGAAACTGAGCTTGGGGATTTTCCTTAGTGTCTTTCTCACCTACTCCTCTTCTGACCTAGAAGCATAGCTTTGACAACTGAACTAGCCAACCAGTACTCGATGTACTTACTGTTAGATAATGTCTCAAAGTAGTTTCTCAGGCACTTCCAAAAGTGATTTTTGTAACTGTTGCTCATGTAGTTTCCATTTTTTTTACCCTCATAATTATATGTCCAACTAATATGGCTCTAAAATTCTTAAAAATTCTGGAGGTTTTTAGATGCAAAAAAAATATCATGTCACATTCAGAGAAAGAAATATAACCTAGTTAAATACAGAAACCTTGCAAACCTGGACAAACAGCATCCTGTTTGGACCTGCAGAGAAGAGTGGAGAGACGGTACGTATTCTTGCTTGAACCAGAAAATACACTTTCATGCAGCCCCTGTAAACTGTGCATATATAAAATAGATAGGGTCCTTCCGAACTATAATTGTGGAAATTGAAATATAGAAATGTAAGTACCGTGGCTGGTTGCCACAAATCAGAATATAATTCAGGAGGGACAAACAAACCAATCTAGCAAATTACTTTTTCTTTTCTCATTCAGTCACTGTGATAAATACCATACTTTCAGGATTATCCTAGTGAGCTAATTCTATCAGTTTTGTAGTACTCTCGGACACTGATCTCAACTAGGTTTTAATATGTTCCTAATTAACTTTGGGTTTTTTCCCTCTGAAAAGACCAAAATATCTGTATGACCGAGAAGGAAGAGAGCTCTGAAGGAGCTCTGACAAGGACTGCAGATGGCAATAGCATGGTCTTTGAGTGACTTGCCAGGTCTGGGATGTGGTTAGATTCTAGGATGAAATTTAAAATAATAACTTTAGTAAACTTATTTCCTTCCACAGCAATGCTCCTATCTAACAGAGCTAAAGACTGAGAGACAGAATTCTTTCTATGATGAACTTGTTTTAGGAATAAGAGAAAGATTTCTGAAAGAACACAAAGAACACAAAAAATAGACCATAACCTGATTCTTTCAAGGATTCTATAATTGCCTTAATGGAAAGCTAAAAGAGGAAGGGTCAGAAAATTGTTAGACCCTTCCTTAACACAGTCCTTATAACCTCTAGTTAAGCTTATTAGCTTTGGTCTTAGTATCCCACTAAACCTTGCAATTAGTAGAACAAGACAATAAAATTTCTATCACCTCAAAATCAATTCTTAAATGTATGAAAAATAGATAACAGTCCATATTGTACATTAAAAGTTTGACTGTAAAAATCATTATGTGTATTCTGAACCCTCACACAATGTCTTTGTGTGTTTGTTTATTTTTCCTATACTGTGCACATGCTCAGGGAGGGTGGGGCAGGGGAGGGCTTTATCAACCATAAGCAGTATGGATGTTGCAGTTGTTCTCTACAAATGACTTGCAAAGGGATGAACACAGCCACCATGTTTGGGAAAAACAACCGATGTGAATCTACGTGCTTTCACTGAGATACACCCTGGATGACATTTCACTGGTGTTCATATCACCTGGTTTCAAGAATTCACTCTCTTGTGAGAAAAATGTAGAAAGGATTGATTATCCTATAACAATTTTATCTCATTAACAAGCAAGTATGTAACAAAAGTTTAGACACAGAAGCCTGAGCTCAAGAAAGTAATTTATAAAAGCTCAATCTAATTTTTATGGGAAATAGACATTATACCAAGGGGGAAAAACAATCAATCAATCAAACAAACAAACAAAAACAAACCTCCAACCACACACATCTTTTTGGAGGTCTAACAGCTGTGTTATTGCAAACGCTCAGTTGTAAGCTGCGCTCCTGTCTATTCCAACGTTATTCCCTGGGCACTCGTTTTCTGCCTAATATCACTTGGCATTGAGCATTCGTAGCTCCTAGGTCCAAGACTAATTCAGATATAAATGCTCAGACTGTAAGAATGAGGGTTGTACACGCTTTTTGCAAAGAATCTTAATGATCAGGCCAGTCATTCATTAAGTAGGAGAACTGAGTTCTCATTCTTAATTACCATCCATAGCTTTCCCATCCTAGAAAATTTCCTAACTGGAAGAAAAAAACTGACAAGTGGAAGAATAATTTTCAATGTACTTGTTAAAGGCACAGGATTTAAAAAAAATAAAAACATTCTGAAACCATAAAAAATGGGTAGATTAGGTTCCCATTTCTGGGTACATAGGTGAGGAATGAGATATTAAGAATTTGCTCTCTAGTCTTCTATATTTTTTTTTTAGTGGGGACTTTTTGAGTTTATTTTGATTTGCTGGTATTCTGCTTGGGGTTTTTTTGGTTGTGGGTTTTTTGGTTTTTTTTGGTTGGTTGGTTTGTTGGTTTTGTTTGGGTTTTTGTTTGTTTGTTTTTGTTTCCTCCAGTGATAATATTTTGCAAAACATAAAAATAATGAAGTAATCAAAACCATGAAAACAAACATTCTCCTACATGGCATATCCTTACCAATTCATGCCACTTACGAAATTTGTTCTTATCATTACATCCCTTATTATTGTGTTTGTCAGATTGTATGTTCTGGTTTCTTTTTCCTTTGGCCAGGCAAACTTAAAGGAGCAGATACTTCGCTTCCACATGTCCTTATACTCAGCCAGTGAATATTGTGACACACTACTGTATCCACTTTTTCTTTTATTTTCAAACTGAGCAAGTAATTTTGTGGGAGAAAACTTCATAATTACTCAAGAACACATACATTTTTGGGTCAGTAGCAGAGATTTAACTTCAGTTTACTCAGTATTTGTACATTACTTTCAAAAATTAACCTTCCAGTATGTTTGGGAAGCTATTTTTAAAGTTTTGAGGTGTCAAAATAGCTTGGTTCTCATTGAAAAGGTGAAGCTTAGAGTAACTATTTGGTAGATAGAAGAGGGATGGGGAAGGGGGATGTCACCATTTCTACAAAGAGAACTTTATTACCAAATCTTCAGACAGATTTTCTACGAGTCCATGCTATAAATCTGGCTATTGTGTACAGGTGATAAAGTGTCAAGTACAGGTGATAACTCATATGGTGTTGGCATTAAAATCCAACAAAGAGCTTTGCCAGTATATCATATATATCTCTCTCAAACTTTTTGGAAACTTTTTGAGCTTATTTTATACTAAGAATGGAGGCTTCAATAGAAGACTTAATCTATCACTTGCTACATCTTCTGATTTTCTTAGAGAGCTTAGTGTCCCACAGTATTTTGAAAGACCTGAGTACAAAAAATTACAAGGTCAAATATATAATTAATCAGAGATGAAACATTTAAATTTGTGACTGTACATGAATCTTGATGACTGAAATTTATATCTACCTTCACTGTAAATGGGATTCAGGCCACTAGAGTCTGGTTCAATTCCGCTGTCATCAATAAACCTTAGGAACAACAATTGCACTTGACCTATATTGAGAGGGCAGAAGACCAAGTATAAAAAAAGACATTTAAGTGAATACTATAAAATCATTCTATGGAATGACATTTAGAGACCTATAATGGACAGCTTACTGGCACTAATTTCCTAGGAACAGAAGTAGAAACAGAATGAATTACTCAGAGGAAGTAAAAAAGAAGAAAAAACTAAAGCAGAAAAAATAGAACATTGACATGCTAGTTTTTCTTTTCAGCACTAATTTCTAGATAGGAGTCATCAAGAAAGAATGTGCTGATCATGCCAAATATCAATCAAACAAAGGAAATTAATATTATTGCCTTGATGCAATTATGTTACTCTAAAGCTTTTTCTAACTAATCTTATTACAAAATGAGTTAAATTGTTAACAAGTGTGTGTGTGGGTGGGGGAACCAGCAGAATAAATAATGAGGATTTCAGACCACAGAGGCATGTATTAGGCCAAAAAAAGTATAGATGTGTATATACTTTCTGATGGAGACACAGACAGTCTCTTGGGACTGTTCTTTTCAGTTTTGTATTTAAAACAGTAGACATAAAATTTTGTTTGTAGGCATAGAAAAGATATTTTGTACCGAAGATATGTCATCTAAGTATTTGAATATTGAATTTAATAAATTTCTTCATAATTAGGCAGTACCACTATTATCAAATGTCCTTCGATACACTGAAGAGAAAAACAATATCTAATATAAAGAGCTCTGAAACTACCAGGTCCCTAGCCCCCCTCTTCTGCCTCCCCAAAACTCAAGAGCCTAGTCATCTCTTTCATTAAAAACCAATAAAATGTAAAGCAAAAAGGAGAATCACAGCAACAATGAAAGAGGTTTTATCTGTTGATTGTGAAAATTTAATATGAATGCATAGAAAATGCAGTTCCAATCAAGAAAAATTCATTCCATTTGGGTTGTTTATTCCCTGAATAAAGAAATAGGACCTCACGGAAAAGCCGAATCTTGAATATATTGCTTACTAGAGTATTTATCAAACTCCTGAAGGAATACTTGGATGTTCACTTTGTCTTTCTTATAGTTTTTTAGTTGTTTTTCAGTTGCTCTTAAGCTATGTTCAGGATTCAAACCCAGTCTTATTCATCAACCATTTGCAGAAAGAAAAAAAAGTAGTTAGTTTTTTTTTTTTCTGAAAAAGCTCTTGACCTTGTTATCTCTTTATCCACAGCTTGTTTTCTCTAATTTTAAAACTTCACCTTATCAGCATCTGAAAGTGTATGATTACACTTTATTAGTGTAATTTTTTGTACATTTAGTAGATTGCAATCATTTATGGTCTCTTTTCTAAAAATGTGGTTTCTGCTCTCTTACTTTTGTTTCTGAAATTCTAATCATTCCTTTTTTTGTCCTCCTAAAAATGTGTTATTCCTAGGCTTTGATATGTTTCTTAGTTTTATGTGCAGCTCCATTTTCTGTTAGACTGATACATCTGAACATGACCTCCAGTCAGCAATTAATGCATTATCCAGTGATCTACAAGATAAATGTTATTCATATCATATTGTGACTTTTGTAATTTTATAAATTCCACAGTCTGCATCATCATGCATCTTGGGAGCATTAGACTAGGAAGTAAATTTCAGGCACTTACTGTGTTATGTTTTCAACTTTGAATCCTTTCAAATTATTTGTTTCTGAATTGATTTGCAAGACAATATTTATCTTCTGTACTTTAGTAATAGAGTTTGCTGTAGGAAATGACACCGTATTCCCTCTCCCCTGGTTTTAAGCACAACGATTCCATTTTCTTGTTATGGTATCTATAGTTTGTTATCACCAACATAAATCAAATAATTTCCTCCTTATATCTGTGTATGTACCGTAAAATTTTCTCCATTATAACTCGGATACATAGCTTAGCTGGTCATACAGAATAAGACTAGGAAGCAGTTTTAGTATAATGCACTCAGTGTCTACAAAAACCCCAAGCAATCAAATAAGCATCAGATAAATCTAAACACAGATAGAGCATTCCCAAAGTTATCTGCCATGCTAGCTGCCACAGCAGTTTTTAAAAAGTTTGAATTGACGTAAGTTAATGTGAATTTTCCTACAATGATCTAACATCTAGATTGGTTATTTACTGTTAGTCATTAAAAAGTGGAAATTATCAAAATCCATATTATTAAGAGCCTAACAGCTTACCCTAAGCATAAATCTAAAGTAAAAGTGAGTTTGCTGACAGAAACAGGAACGTAAGCAGAGCAGAAAGACGGGCTACTACCTTACTGTGAACTTGCCTAAAATACTTCTTTAAGAGTAGAATAGAGACAGGTGAAGTCTTTGATTGCCTGGCAGCTACAACTGTCCTCACAAGATCTAGGAGAGGTGAAATTTGAAAGGTTCTGCTCGTTGTACATATTCTACTGATTCCTCCATCTGCTACTCCCATTTCTTTTATTGAAGGATAATGGCATTTCTCACATAAAAGATTGGAGTGTATGTGAAGAGAGAAATTAGGCTATGTTCTTGCAGCCTCATCTTATATCTTAAGTGTTTCTTTCCATTCTCTTAATTCTCTTTCCCTTGCAAGCCTGATGCTGAAAAAAAGGATAACCCTTATACTCTTCTTTTATATGAGCGGGAAATAAAGATAAACTGTGTCCTTGTTGAAAAGCCTTTCTCTTCTGAAGCTACAGGCTTCCTAAAGAATCTCAGGAATTAATTCCTATCTCTGAATTTCCTTCAAAACTGACACAAAAGGGGAGACAAGATGTTCTGGTTTTTGTTGGGGTAGAATTAATTTTTGTCTCAGTAGATAATAAAGGGCTATGTTTAGGATGTGTGCTGAAAACAGTGTTGAAAACACAAAGATGGTTTTGTTATTGCTGAGCAGCACTTGCACAGCGCTTTCAGCTCCTCACATAACCCCACCAGCAAGGAGTCTGGGAGTGCACAAGAAGTTGTGAGGTGACTCAGCTGGCACAGCTGACCCTAACTGGCCAAAGGGATATTCCAGACCATATGGTATCATGGTCTGCAATAAACTAGGGGGATGGTTGGCTGGAGGGGCTGCTGCTCAGGGATTGGCTGGGCATCACTTCTCTTTCTTGTGTTTTATTTCTCTCTCTCTCTCTCTCTCTCTCTCTCTCTCTCTCTGTGTGTCTCTTATTTTCCTTTTCATTACAATTTAAAAAATTATAATAACTATTATTTTATTTTCTCTTATTTCAACTAACAAATTGTTCTTGTCTCAACCCACAAGTTTTCTCACTTTTATCCTTCCAGTTCTCTTCCCCTCATCCTGCTGCAGGGGAGTGAATGAGCAGCTGTGTGGTGCCTAGTTGCCAGCTGGGATTAAATGATTACATGAGGAGTTTGAATGTACAAGGGTAATCTATATAAAATTTACAGGGGTTAGTTGTGTGAAAAAATTCACGATTAACAGATTTTAATAAAATGTACAGAACTCTCAAACAGATTTCGACAGGATATAGGAATGACTAAACCGTAGAGAATCACAGGACTAGTTCTTTAAGCTTATCTCCTCTGTTTCTGCACTGCTGTTATCCTTCCTCCTAGAAGCATGTGAAAAATATACATATGAACCATGAAGTAATTTTTATGTTTGTTTTCTTGCTTTGTTTTTCAAGCGTTTATTGTTGTTTGGCTTGATTTATGGATGATTTTATGAGTGTATAAATATAAATATTCATTTATACAGCATCTTTTATTTTGACCACACAGAAAATGTTTTAAGCCACTGCAGTACCTGCAAAAACAACTCATTCCATGTACAGAATTGATTTGTCCACTACTTAACAAAGATTGTAGTCAATAAATTATGAGGTTAGTCACCCCAACAGAAGTAGTAGTTAAGCTAAATTCTTCAGTGAGCAATGAAATATATTTAGCCAAATCCATTTCTTCCATTGAGAAAATAGCATCTAGCCATTACCCTCACATCTCTTTAGAAACAGAAGATGCTTATATGCAATTCAAAACATGAATTATGTGGACAGTTTTTCAGTATTTTTCTGTAAATAAAATTAACATTTAGAAAACAAGTGGGAAAGAAAGCGTATAGCATTTTTATAAGAAATAAGCAAATTTCATACTTACAGTCTCTTCTCCACAAACTGGTAATAATTTTATAAATATTGAACTCTATATCAGATCCTTCAGGCAGCAACTGATTAAGAAACTAATGGTGTTTCTAAGAATAGCTGCTTATATTGTTTTGGAAATGTTACCTGTCTCTTTTTCTGCTGCTTACAATGTTATTGAAGAATAATATTTTGGTGTTTTAAGATATACAACTGGTTAGATTATCTTAGCTATGGTTGTCACATGAAAGCTAAGAATATGTTATCATAAAATCATAGAATGGCTTGAATTGGAAGGGACCTTAAAGATCATCCAAGTCCAAGTGCCTTGCCATGGACAGGGACACCTTTCACTAGACCAGGCTGCACAGAGCCCCATCCAAACTGGCCTTGAACACTTCCAGGAATGCTGCAGCNATAAATATTGAACTCTATATCAGATCCTTCAGGCAGCAACTGATTAAGAAACTAATGGTGTTTCTAAGAATAGCTGCTTATATTGTTTTGGAAATGTTACCTGTCTCTTTTTCTGCTGCTTACAATGTTATTGAAGAATAATATTTTGGTGTTTTAAGATATACAACTGGTTAGATTATCTTAGCTATGGTTGTCACATGAAAGCTAAGAATATGTTATCATAAAATCATAGAATGGCTTGAATTGGAAGGGACCTTAAAGATCATCCAAGTCCAAGTGCCTTGCCATGGACAGGGACACCTTTCACTAGACCAGGCTGCACAGAGCCCCATCCAAACTGGCCTTGAACACTTCCAGGAATGCTGCAGCCACAGCTTCGCTGGGCAACCTGTACCAGTGCATCGCTACCCCCATGTGGAGGCTGGTGGGCCTGTGGTTGTGAAGCCCAAAAAGGGACGGGAAGGGTCCATTAGAGGGAAAATCCCTAGGGATAGAAATCCTCCTGAGGTTAGGGTGGTAAGGAAAGGCTTCTAGGATGCATCGTTATGTTAATATACCCTAGTTCTGGTCACCTGATTGCTCCATTTGCCTCCCTGCCCCTTTTGCCCCCATGCCCTAGAATGTTCTCCTTTCCCTGGTCTCCCATTGGCCCTTGTTCCTTAGTCCCGCCCTCGCGGTATCCCTGTTGGTTCCCTTACCCTAGTCTCGCCTCTGTACCGCCCCTCTGCCCTCCGACCATTGGCCCTGATGCTCTCTCTGCCCCCGTATAAAACCCTGTACCCTCCATTGTTGTCTTCATCCCTGGAACCCTTCATGGTGTGGCCGCAATAAGCCCTCCCATGGAACCCCATATGAAGACCCTTCCTGGACTTTTTTGTCGTCAGCTTGTGTGTGTGTGCCCACTGCTCCGGTGGCAGAGGGTGTGTGACTGCCTTCGTGGCCTCCTGCATTCATACTCGTCAGGGATCGGCAACTCCAGGAGTGCCTGATCCTATGTGGACGCTTGGGGAAAATGCATTGCTCTCGCCAGTTGGGGCACAGCAGCCCTACCAAAGCAGCTTCCTGCGGAGATGCTTTCGGGAAGGTTGTGGCACATTTACCACCATTACCTGCCACGATGCCCCAGTAGTAAATAAATTCCTCCCAATACCTAATCTAAATGAAATCTTTCAGTTTAAAGCCATTCACATTTGTTCTGTGTCTAAATGCTCTTGTATAACATCTCTCTCTACCTTTCTTCAGGTGGATTCAAGATGGAACAGAAGGAGTGTCAGCCTTCAATTAACATGAATTGTGACTATAACAAAGTCCTCAGAAATCTAAAAAACTGAGGACTGTGCAAGTATGCATGTAATACTAAGAATAAACAACCAAGGACTTCTAATAGACTGGTCCTTTTTTTTACTTATCATAGAATCAAAGAATATCCTGAGTTGGACAGGACCCACAAGGATCACTGAGCCCAGCTTCTGGCCCTACACACAAGGACTTCTTATCCCTCTATTTTCCCACATTGATTTCTCACAATTCCCATTTGATTCCCACTTTTCCTGCCTCTGCTTCATCAATTAAACATTGTAACTAAGTAAATCTCCCCCGGCCTCGAAGGGGATCTGGAGACCCTCCCCCGCTGACTCAGGGTGCTGGTTGTCTACCCTGAGTCTATGGGGCTCCAGGAACAGCTCTGGGAGGGAAAGACCAGCAGCTTTTATTTCTGACAAGGGTGTTGTTCCCCCACCTGCCATTCCTCCCCTGTGCTCCTCCCTATTGACAGAAATAAATGTTTAATTATGTAAACTAGTGGTCACCAACATACATAAACAGTTGTTTTGTTTTATTGCTTAAAGTTTGATGAAAAGTTGTCAGAGGCAGCAGTATTACAGTGTTCTCTTTAGTCAAACATTTACTGTGAGGTTTTCTTGTTTAGAGCAAAACTTAACTTTCTTTATAAGTCTCCTTGAGTTCTTCCTTTGCCAAGCAGACAACAATCTCTCTGACAAGAATCAAGCTGAGCAATAGAGGTCTGTGCTTGCTGGCTAGGTAAAAGAGCGGAGTATAACACTAAGATAAATAAGTAAACTACAGCTTTTGGAAATACAACTTCAACAGCCAAGAAATGCATATCCTTTTAAAATCTGGAAGGGTATTGTCAGCTTGGGAACTTTATTGCAACAGAGGACTGACTGTAAGTATGTGAAATAGTGTAGCCTAGAGGGGAAGCCACAGGAAGAACAGCTGAGGTCACTCAGTCTGTTCAGCCTGGAGGAGACTGAGGGGAGACCTCACTGCAGTCTGCAGCTTCCTTGTGAGGGTAAGAGAAGGGGCAGACACTGATCTCTTCTCCCGTGACCGGTGACAGGACCCAAGGAAATGACATGAAGCTGAGTCAGGTAAGCTTAAGTTAGATACTAGGAAAAGGTTCTTTACCTGGAGAGTGGTTGGGCACTGGAACAGGCTCTGCAGGGAAGTGGTCACAGCACCAGCCTGACAGCTCAAGAAGCCTTTGGAAAATGCTTTCAGGCACATGGTGTGACTCTTGGGTCTGTCCTGGGCAGGGCCAGAACTTTGATGATTCTAGTGGGTTCCTTCCAACTCAGGATATTCTGTGATTCTATGATAACTGTAATTTCAACACTGACAATGAAATTTTTAAGTGATCCTTTCCTGACTTCTGAAATACTTTTAAAATCCTGTCTAGTGAAATCTAGTCCACATTTATGTTGTACTAAATCACCTGAATAAGCAAAAAACCAAAGCACAGACTGAGACATATGCAAAGCTCTATTCTCAGGCACCAGATGCTCCTACTACACAAGTCGTTGTCATTAAAATGAAAAACACATGCTCCTTGCCTGTGACATTCCATCCAGTTATGCCAGGTTTCTGATAACAGGCTATTTCCAGGCAGTGGCTCCAGCTGTGTTGCTTCATTTCTATGCATGGGCTGAAAACATGAAGTCAGACTGCACAGGAGCCAATGTATATATGTGCCATGCTCTGCTTAGTTTAGGATTTACCCTGCCAGGTCTTGTTTCTGGCACAGAACAGACATATTCTAGCTTTATTTTTCTTTGTGGATTTTTTTCCTTTTCTTCTGTTCTTTTTTATACTTGACATATGTAATTATTGAAGAGATGCATTAATTTCACAGAAAAAAAATATTTTATAGAAAAGGTTTCTGTGCAAGAGATCCTAAAGGAATGAAGAATCTACAACAAATTATGATATGCACATATACAGAATAACAGTAACAAAAATCCCCCAATCTCACTACTAGCTAGTTTGCTAATACTGAGAGAACAATACTCATTTTCAGTTTTCCCAAACCTTGATATTGCTTTTTCCATCACCCGTAATTAAACTGATTCCCCATATTTTGTTGTTCAGTTGATTAACAAACTTTGCTCTATTTCAAAATAAGGAAACTGGAGTGCAAACTGAATGGAAGAACTGATCTATAACTGTCATAGTTTGACGCTGGTTTAAATGCTAAACACACAAAATTCAATTATATGGATTTATGGAGGAAAATGTAAAGAAATTTCGGGGAAAAACAAGGTCTACACTTAAACAGTTGCAATATAAAGAAAGTTTATTATCAACAGAATGAAAAAAAGGAACAGATAAGAAATTAAAGAAAACCTTTAAAACACTTTTCCTTTCCCAATGCTTTCTCCTTTACCATAAACCTTTCAGAAGTGAAAACAAAACAAGAACATGGCATTTTGGTCAGAGTTACACTTTTTTTTAATAGTCTATTTATGCTTTAGGAAAAGAAGTCCTTCTATTGTGCCATAGTTTTCACAAACCAACAGTCCCGCCCAGAGAAAATCTGTTGAAGTGAAAAAAGGTATTTTTCCCCGTGAATCTTTCGCAGTCTTCCCACACTGCCAAATCATTGGCCATAGGAGAAAATGGGGTTTTAATTTTTTAAGGATGAGTTACCTCAGTCTGAAAGCAAAAATTCTCTACTTCAAGTTTTTAAAAGCTTCTCACAACTTATATTTGGCCTGCCGTGGGCCTTTCTTTAAAGTCATAGGCTGCAAAAGAATTTCTCATCCCCCCAAGTTTTTCCAAATGGATTAAAGCCCTTTCTATGGCTTTGCAAGAAGGATTTTTAAGCTTTGTGCCGAAGAGCGTAGCAACCCTCCTTTCCCGTTGCTACTTAGCTGCCTTGCCACGTGGTCTCATCCCTTTCTCTCTGTTTTGGACCTTGAGGCCTCCATGTTCAGCTTCATCTCATGTGACTTCACTTGTCTCTTCTTTCCTCACTGACCTGAAAGAAAAGGTGTCTTTGTAGGTTGCGGTGTGGTGTTTCCTTGGCTTTGGCGAAAGCTGTGCTGGATGTAAAGGTGCCTCGCTGGCCCCGCTGGTCCTGGCGGTCTCAGGTTTATCTCGGCCACATGGTTTCAGTTACAGGCTGCCTGCAGAGCGGGGACAGCGTTCCCCTGGGAGGGGAGCACCGTACTGCCACCATGCCGAGGGGCCCTCTCAAAGAGCCGAGGGGAGGGCCCGGCCTGGGCCCGAGCCCAGGCCCTCCAGCCTCCCCTCGCTCCCTTGAGGTAGGAAACAAAGACGAATCTGTGCTCGCACGGCTTTTTATAAGCAAAATTGCAAAAGCGATTGGTCCAAAAACCTGTCAGTCAACTCAGGTTCAACCTATTAGAATAACTTATAACTAGATTTCCTAAGCAAATAGGTCAGAATCGAGTAATATTCAGATTAATGAAATAACAAAGGGAATTTTTATAACAAAACGGGAAAATAAAAACAGGGTTGAAACCTAAGCCATCCAAAATTAATGATGGTGTTTGGCTGCAACCTTCCTGCTTATGGAATTCTCCAAAAATTACTAATTTTTACTTCTCTTACAATCAAGAAACTAATGAGCTTGCAGGCTTTTTTAATTTTAATTGCTTTGAATTGCAGATATTATAGCATAGCAAGAATTATACTAAAAAGAAAATTCCAATTGCTTACATATTTTAGTGATCAAATCTGCAACAAAAAAAAATATTTCAAAGGCTAATGTTATCAGTAACAATTTTGACAATTTTCTAACCTGATGTGGCAAATTGTCCCCATCTAGGATCTAAACACCTACACAGTGTTTTTCTCTCTCTGCTCTTCCTAAGCAGAATGGAAGAGAGAAGTAAAGCAGAACCTCAAAAACCATGAGTCACCATAGAGACAGTTTAGAAAGCGATGGATGGAGGAAAGTAACAGGCAACAAGTAACAAAGGCAATCATTCACCTTCTTTCACAAGCAGACTGATATCCAGCCACCTTGGAGGACAGTGCCACTGCTTTTAAATCTACTACTAGTGGTCAATTTTGGGTTAGCTGTCCCATCCATGTTCCCCCCTAGCTTCTTGCCCCCTTCCAGACTACTTGTTCTGGAGCAGGACAAACTGGGAGGAAAAAGGGAAAAAGAAGAAAAAAAAAAAAAAAGAAAAGGGTAAACTGGTAAATTGTAAAGCCTTGATCTGCTCTAAGCATTGTTTAGCACACCTAAAACACTGTATTCTTATCCACACTTTTGGCCAGCAACCCAAAGCACAACGCCATATGGGCTGCTATGAAGAAAACTAACTCCATCCAAGCCAGAGCCAGTACAAGTGATTTACTTTCCAATCAAAAGATAACCTAGTTTTGACCATCAATACATGGTTTCTCAAATAGATTTTTTTTACTGCTACAAGCAAAATGGCAAACACCGATTTCTGCCATATAGCAAGAATGAACTGCCTTGGTTGGACTGCAGGATGTGCTATTCACAGTATCTCCCACAGTAAACCATGTAAACACATCAGTTAGTAATTGAATTAGAAAGTTTATAGTCTTCTCCAAATTCTCTCAGTCCTTTTATCAGCAACAGAAGATGATACACACTGTGCCCACATTTTTGTGTGTGGCAGTGAGAAGTAATGATAAAGAGGCAAGAGGAAGATAATCAGATGCTTGCCTAGTGTCTTAAGCATTTTAACAACAGCAGTTAAAATCACTGAGGCATATGAAATTTGCAGGATATTTTGAAATTCAGAAATTATGTCACATGAAACTGCAGACTCTGTATAAAATGAAAAAATCTCAGTGGGCTGTTAGATATTTATTTTTTGGTCTTCCTTGATATGAACCAAAGTTACATCCCTAGCCAAAAACTCTGGCAGAAATACCCACCTATTCTCAGAACTACCATTCTCAGGCTTTAGCTTTCAGCATTGTGTTACTCAGATCTTGTTACTATAACTGTTAATAGAGATGAGACTCTTGGGGGATAGTATTCCTCAGCATGACTGAGACAGGATGATACCCCCATAGGTGTTCTTAGACTGCATGTTAGGATACTCCTCAGCCTGACTGAGACAGGATGATACCCTCATAGACTACATCATAGGAGTGTGTTTGCAGGAAAAGCTGTAGAAGCAGAACTGAGGAATAATGGGTAGTCCCGATTGATTTGATAGTTCACGAGAACAGGAAGACTTAGCTTCGCTGAAAAGAACAATATGACCGACTAGGAAGACTAAAAGTGAAGACTTTAAGGTAATCTACAGTCAACAGTTACAGCAAATAACCACACCTCTCAGAAATAAGACTGATCTACTCAACAGTGTTTAGCTTCTGAGGTTGTAGGCAGTTCAAAACAGACTCAGCAAAAAAACCAAATCAAACCAAACCACCAAACAACTCATATACAAAAGCATAATCTGTTCCTTCTTCAACTGAGGACTCTGTATGATTCAGTTAAGTGAAAAATAAGTCTTTAAATGCTCTAATTGCAAGTTTTGCATTATGCCTGATTTTATTGTTAATT
The DNA here is from genome assembly GCA_013389985.1 of Dryoscopus gambensis. Taxonomy (NCBI): domain Eukaryota; kingdom Metazoa; phylum Chordata; class Aves; order Passeriformes; family Malaconotidae; genus Dryoscopus; species Dryoscopus gambensis. The sequence continues at coordinate 19,328 of WEIT01027574.1, read as the reverse complement.
AGATTACAGAAAATAAACTGGATCCTCAGAATGAACAGAGTTATTGCTGTTCTTTCTGTAAATAGTAATTGTTTCCTGCTAATTTTGCTTCTCACACCCAGAAGGAGTTCATTTAAAGGTTAATATTGATTTAATTGTTGGCATTAAATTTCTAGAGTTAAAATATTTTGAACTTGAATATTACATGATAAGCAAATTCTATTTATTTATTTGTTATAAGTAATATATTGTAAGAAATCATAAATGTTTTCCTGTATTAAAATTATGACATATTTTCAAATATTAAAACAAGTAAAACCAAATAAAAATGAAGTAAGGTTTCCTGGATTTCTTCCACTGCCATTTTCCTGTAGCCCTAATCTGTCCTGTTGGAGATCTGCTGATGAGTTGTTGGAAGAGAAAAATATAATATTTTCCCAGTAATCCACTGATGAAAAGCAAAGGTATATATACATATTTTTATGATTTTTTTTTCTTGAGCTGCAGAGAATGTTGTCTCCTCTGATTCTTCCTCATTCTCCCTCACAGGAAGAACCTACTCCTCCCTTGCTAACCGAGTTAACCTCTTCTTCCATTTTTTTCTTCTTGGCTACGGGAGAGTTTTTTAACAACAGTGTTCATTTATATGTCCTTAGATCCAGAGACCGTCTTGCCCCGTTGAGGGTGCAGAGCACAGGCTCAGTAGCTGAAGAATATATTTTACATTTCCATCTCTTTGGTGTAGGCAAGGTATCCTCTCTCAAATCCATGAGGTTTGCCACTTCAACAAGTTATCACACTGGTTTTGCCATGAAGTCCCAGACCACAGGAGGGGAAAAACACTATTAGCACCTCTCTAAATTCTTCTTACACCTTGCCACCCAGTCTGTCTAGGGCACATCCCTGTGTAGCATTCCCAGCTGGTTGGCTAAACACAAAACCAGATTTATAGAACACACCAATACAAGAATTCTGGTTACACAGGGAGATTCAAGAACTGAAGAGTAATTGCCACAAGGCAGGAAACGCATGTCCCAGAGGAGGAGAAAGGAGAAGTGCCATTCTTATATTCCCCCATTAATTGACTTCTGGAGGGAAAGAAGAGAAAAGTCTAAGTGTAAAATTTCCACAATTTCTTTCCTGGAGTCCTGAGATGGCAGCAGTGTGTGGCCCAAATAGCAGATTAGGCTAAAGGCCAGTGTTTTTACCACAGTACTGCTGAGCAAAATGATAAAGGAACAGAACAAACACAAAAAACTGAACACAGCCAGGTTGCAGTTCAATGTACAGCACAAGAGGGAGCGCACCACAGAGCAGGTGAAGGAACAAAGAAAATGGTATCAAAAGCTATCAAGTCAACTTTGTGACAAGCAACTGCTAAACTATTACAATAACTATAAATGCAGACTAGCATATTCCAATCAAATCTGTAGTTCTCTAAAATTCTCAAGATCCACTGTTTCAGTTTGAGACAAATTGGAGGGACGTCCAAAATTAACATCCTCTAATAGAAGGCAGATTTCAGACGCCCCTCCCCCACCAGGTTCAGAAAGAAATCCCTCAGAGGAAAGTGAAAAAAACTATTTATTTAACAAGTAAAGTGCATGCAGGCACGGAAAAAGAATGATGTTAAATAATAAAACCTCTCTCTGTGAAGAGAACCGGGGTAGATTTCAGAGTCCTTTGTGGGTGTGGCTCTCTCTCTGGAGCTGGGGTTCAGCATGGGCCCCTCTGGGCCACAGTGTAGGGCCTCCCGGTGATGTTCTGGTGTTGCTGAACAGTCCAGAAGAGAAGAAGAAGAAACTGAAGTCCCAGGGCTCCGTGCTTCAGCTAACAAACTAGAAGCTAGCTAAAGACGAAGAGAATGCCACTCTCTTCCCTGCTGCAGAGGCCGAGCAGCTGGGCAGAAGGAGCCAGCGAGCTCTCTGTTTTGAACACAAACCAGCAAAAGAATTCCACTGGCTCTCTCCCCTCTCCTGGAGCTAGCTTTAAAGGCACAGAACTCATGTCTGGCACAGGGTAGACAATAGGGAATACAGTATCATACAGTCACCCCAGGACACCCATGTTGGCTTCTAAACAAGACTTTGGTGTCTTGACCCCAGCCAAAAACTGAGCACTCACACAGACACTCACTCCCTGTCCTCCCTAGCAAGATGGGTGAGTGAAGCAGAAGAACAAAACCTGAATTTTCATGGGTAGAGATAAAGAACATTTAATAGATGAGGGAAAAGAGGAAAAAACCAGACCAAATCCAAAACAAAACAAAGCTAAAACAAACACAAAACAACATTCCCTAAAAGCAAGCAATTTAAATGTAGCTGCTCACCTCTCCCCACAAATAGAATGCCCAGACAGTCTTTGAGCAACAGCTGCTTTGTAAATAAAATGTCCTCAATTTTATTGCTGAAAATTATGTTCCATACTATGAAATAATTTTTTGTCACTGTTTTTCTACTTGCACTACTATGTTGACTCCTAACCTCTTGCCCACACCCTCACTGTTGCTGACAATTGCGGCAGAATGAAAAGCTTGATGCCATGCAAGCCAAGTCCAGCAATAGCCACAACACTGATGTATTATCATCAGTATTTTAGTCAAAAATCTAAATCTAAAACACAGCTCTTTCCAGGCTGTTGGGAAGAAAATTAACTCCATCCCAGTCAGACTCAGGCATGCCTAGTTAAATGTCTTGAAGTTTGCTTTGAATCTAGGTAAAGGGAGATTTCATTTCTTTTCAAGAATGTATGGAAATGTACTCTGAGCTACCTATCGTAATCTCTCTATCTATTATCTGCTGATGTCATTAAAACCCTTTCCCTAATATTACCTGATAATCACAAAAGTTTGGGGAAACTTGCAAATTTCTTTGGGTATTACAGAATGTCTTGATGTGCTCTAGAGAGAGATGTCACCCATTTAGATATTATTGTCTGTGTGGCAGTTTGTTTATATCATCTTGGGTTTTTTTCAGCACTAAGCATGAGTATTGCTATATAAGCTACATTTCAATATACAGTTTCATTATACAATTAAATATATAGTATTGTGTATCTGGTTATATGTATTTTATGTATAGATTATGTGGTAGTGCAGATAAATTAGTTTAATTATATTTTGGTATGTTCCAAGTTTTCCCCTATTGAGTTGGAAATAAAGGTTTATCCCTGTTGCCTCCTTTTCTCCGCCCCAACCCCAAATAAAGTTAAAACCCTTCCCTCACCCCTTGTCCGTCATCTAAACCATGCCTGCTATTCCAGCACCTTCCCTGTCAATCCTCGGAACCCATACCCCTGTTATATGCCAATGACTTTTAACCCTGCCTCCACGTCTAGAAAGTTCTACCTTATTAGATACCCCATTCATTGAAGTATATGTCTGTTATCCACTGTTCACCCCTATTGGTTATATGTAAATGTCATCCCTCCCCTGTCTCCTCCCTGCTTCATTCGGATTGGTTGTTACCCCTAGTCGCCACCCCCCTATAAAACTTGCTGTCCCCAGTGCAATTTGGCTCAGTCCGACCAAGCAGGGTTCGGGCCAATAAACTGTTGACCTCGGATCGTGGTCTGGGCTGAGTTCTTCCCTCAACCCTTTGCCTTGGCGCTTCATGGACTGTGTTGTGGAGTGGATGCTTCGATCCCTCGCTGCGCTGTGACCCACCGGCTCGGGTCACAGGGTGGCTCCTTATCATATGGCGGCACCTGCGCAGAGCTAGCCGGGTCGCCCCTGTGTGCCAAGGGCAGCACAGCACCGCCGCAGATTAATTATACATAGAATTTTTAAAATATTTTAAAATGTCAAAAAATGAAAAAGCTATTTCATTAAATACAAGATCAAATTATTGTTCTGTTTATTTATATTAGGACATATTACCTTAACTTTTCTGGGTGATGATTGATCTGTATGCTCTCTTTTCTGACTTGATTGCCAGATGGTTAGTTTTATTAGCATTGACCTGTTAACCAAAGGACAACATCTGTCTCAGACTCTCAGAATAAAATCAGTTATACATATATATTTTATTTTGTCAGAACACACGTTTAACTTCGCAGCAGAAGTTAAATTAAATGAACCCTTAAATACCCTCTCATATTAATCTCATGTGAAGAGCCAGATCTTTGCTACAATCCAAACCCACCATATCTACTGGCTCCCCTTGGTCAAACATTGGTATATTGGGTTTGCATGGCCAGGCTTTGGTAGTGGGAGGGTCTACAGAGGTGGCTTCTGTAAGAAGCTGCCAGAATCTTCCCTATGTTTGGCAGAGCCAATGCCTGGTGCCTCCAAGACAGACCCACTTCTGGCCAAGGCTGGGTCAATCAGCAATGGTGGTAACACCTCTGTGATAACATATTCAAAAAAAAAAGAAAGATTAAAAGAAAGAAAAAAAGTTATTGTGCAGATGTAATTATGGCCAGAGAAGAGTGGGGTGAGAACATGTGAGAGGAACAGCTCTGCAGACACCAAGGTCAGTGAAGAAGGCGGGGAAGATGCTCCAAGCACCTGAGCTGAGTTTCCTCTGCAACCAATGATGCAGCCCATGGTGAAGCAGCTGTGCCCCTGAAGCCCATGGAGATCCATGGGGATACAGAGATCCACTGCTGGAGCAGGTAGGTGCTCAAAAGTGGGCTGTGAACCTATGAGAAACCTGGGCTGGAGCAGATTCCTGGCAGGGACCTGCCGACCCATGGAGAGGAGCCCACACTGGAGCAAGTTTCCTGGTAGGACTTGTGATTCTCTGGGGGACCCATGTTGGAGCAGGCTGTTCCTGAAGGACTGCACCCCGTGGAAGAGTGACCCACATTGCAGAAGTTTGTGGAGAACTGTCTCCTGTGGGAGAGACCCCATGCTGGAGCGGGGGAAGGACTCCTTTTCCTGAGCAGCAGGAGAAAAAACACAACCTAACCCCCATTCTGTCTCCCTGCACTGCTGAAGGGGAAGAAGTAGAGCCTGAGGAGAAAAGGGTGTTTTAAAATACGTTCTTCTAGGATAATCTGAATAAAACATACTCGAACCTTAAGTTCAAGGCAATTTAGCTAATACAGGCGTATTATGCTCGCTAAGGGGAAGCAATGCAATAGTGAGAATCGGTAACTTGTACTGAAGCAGGCAAGATGTTCTGGGTGAAGAAAGATTGTAGGCTTTTATTTCCTCTTAAAGTTATTACAGATTCAATTGAAAAGAAATCAAAAAGCTATATTGTATATAAGAATCATGAATATGTAAAATATAAACCCATTACAATGGTATCATAGCCATATTTCTCTAACACAGAAAATGTGTTTATACTATCTAAATAATCCGGTTTCAAATATAAGTAAATACTAGGTATTATAAATGTAGGGATTTTTTTTGTCTAAACCAGCTTTAGTATTTTTTTAAATTATCTGATGATTATGATTTAGCATGTTCTGACTTCACATCTGTGAGTAAGGTTAATGACACACCACAGCTGCCACTGCTTAACAAACAGCAGCATGTTGTTACAGGGTACCACAGCCCAGGAAATCATCAGGCACCTCCGTTGGGATGGAGACAGGGCATCAGGCGCCTCTGAGGTCAGGACAGGAGGTCATTAGCCTGGGGGAGGTTGTTGGAATCAGGCCTAGTGAAGAGAACCAGGGTCACACAGCCCCAGAATGGCTGGAGAGGGCCATGGGCATCAGGCCAGGCTGAGGGTCAACTAGAAAGTTAGTCCAGCAAAGGAAATAAGGGCAGAGATGTGGCTGTGAGGGAGCTGGGCCAGGTCCAGGGACTTTGCAGTAGGGATTTGAGGACAGAAAAACCCCCTAAAGTGATGGTGTCTTGGTTTTGGCTGGGATAGAGGTAAATTCCTTCTTAGTAGCTGGTACAGTGTTGTGTTTTGGATTAGGGTGAGAATAAAATACACTGTTTATCGCCATGTGGGTGTTCGGTGAGGAAGCTGCCGCGTTATTTCTGTAGCATTCCTTAGCGAGGAACCCCTGGCAGTGCTACTCGGCACACTCACAAGCCAGGTCTCTCACCTGTGCGGTGGGAACACGCAGCACACGCTCACACTGAGCTGGCCAGCTCAGGTGTCACTCGAGGCCAGGAGTCAGGAGGCGGCCCTCCATATAGAATTCCGAACAACAACGAAGGAGTGAACGAGTCCAGGGACGGAGAGAACGGCCTTCCCACCATGACACACTTATAAAGGAGTACTGAAGGAGGGCAGGGTAATACAACAACCTACGGGAGGAAGGAAGAGCTGGAGTGGGGGCTGGATTACAACCCTTTAAGGGGTACAGGGGGAGTATGGCTGCTGGCCAATCAAACAGATCGAATCTACATAGAAGCATGAAGCCTGATTGGAGAAGCTTTTCTCATCCTGAGTTAAGGGGTGATCTTATACTTTGGAGTTTGCCCACCAGTGGACCTCTCCTGTAGCTGAGCCCTTTGGCCCCCCAGCCACCACAGCAGCTGGTTCAGCTGCTGCAACAACTGTTCTAGGTGGGTTTGAATAGTGTTTACCCTAAATCAAGGACTTCAGTTTCTCATGCTCTGCCAGTGAGGATGTACCTAAGAATCCAGGAGGGAGCACAGCCAGGACAGCTGACCTCAGCTGAACAAGGGGATATTCTGTACCATAGAATGTCATGCTCAGCACATAAACTGTGGAACTTGGCCCGGAGACACTTTGCTGCTTTGAAGCAGGCATGGCATCAGTCAGCTGGTGGTGAGCAATTGTACTGTGCATCACTTGTCTTGGGTGCTGGTTCTCTCTCTCATTTTCATTACTATTATTATATTATAGGTTTTTTCAATTATAAAACTGTTTTTGTCTCAACCCATGAGGCTTATTTTTTTTTCTTTGGCTCTCTTCCACACTGAGACTGGGAGTGGGGGGGTAGGGGAGTGGGAGTGGGAGTGAGTATCTGTGTGGTTCTTTTGGGGCTAAATCATGACAGATAGTCAAGATAAGCAGACCTGGCCAGTGAATTCTAGCCCTTGAGACAACCAAAGAAGGACAAAAGAGACTGCAACAAGAAAAGACTGAAAAATAGTCCCAAAGAGACTGCAGGACTTTGGGAATGATTGCTGTGCTCTATCCACATTGTTGACTACTTCCCAGGAAAGAGGGGAGGATGGAGGTGATTGATGGTGGGACTCTAGTACACTTTGCTCGGTGGAAATCACCACTGTCAACCTGAAGACCCAGGGACCATCACAGAGAATGAGCACAACCCTGCGGCAGAGGGGTGGGTGCAGTAAGGACTTTTGCTTAACACTTTTTAGTATATTATTATTAAAGATTTTTTCCTGTATTGATTTAAAGTGTAAGTGTTATTGTGACTGGACTAATGGTCTCTCTTTGCTCCAATTCAAATTAGTAACTGAGAATTTAATTAGGCAAACAATACTTACCTAGTTCTAGACATGAGTTCCATTTTCTGTATGCATAATTTTGTCTGCAACAGTGCAGGTGATAAATACAACTGCTGATACTTAATATCTAATAGAAAACAACAATATATTGATGCATTAAAAGAGTAACTTTACTATGCTAAAATACGTCAATCAATTAAATAAATGAAGGAAAGGTACTGAAAAGGCTATTACCTCTTTCAGAAACAGTAATGTGAAGAATCAGTTTTAAATTTTTTAGTTTTTCCAGAATAAACCTACAGTACTAACAGATGTATCAAAAATCTAGAAAACAAAATCTTCAAGTTGACCATCAATAGAATTCATGATAAACTGTTAGAAAATGTGTAATCCCCTTAGAAATTTCCCTTTCTCAACCATTCTGTATTTTAAGCAAAGCTGTTAATTTAAATTTCAGTATCTACACTAGAAATATGTTCCATTCTTCTTTCCTAACTAGTATGTCGTAATTTAATGGTTACAACCTAATTTCCAAAAATGATTTAATATATAATGACAATGAGTTCTGCAATGTTTACAATTGTGAACAAATAGTTTTTTATTATCAAAGTTCTACAGAATGAAATTATCATGCAAGAACAACCCTGGGTTTTGTAATTTGCCATCTGCTTTAGAAATGTACAAACAGAAAATTATCATGAAGAAGGGTTTGAACACAAAAGGGTGAGTCCTATGACATGTTTTTTTCTTATTGAAAAAACCCCATGCACAGAAAAATATTTGAAGCACATTAAATGTTTGACTTCAAGATGCATGGATATAGGGCATCACTTTTTTTTACTGAGATACAATTACATGTTACCCTGAATGGTTATTTGATAAATCATGAGGTAAGTTCTGTGCTTTAATCACTGGTGGTCTTGTCAATAAAGATGGCACATCCAAATGATATCTGTAGAAGTTATGTATCTATTTCAGTAATAAAGAGAAAGTAACCATGACATCTCCTGCCATTTCAAACTAGCAGTCCCTGACAATGTCTAAAAAAACTTAACATAAACCATCTTAAAATCTTTTAAAACTTTTGCTTTTGGGGGGGAATTTTACTCTTCTTTCTGATTTGATTTTTTTTCTTGCATTATGTCTTCATCTAATTTCTCCCACTTACAAATTTGTGTTTCATTGTTGTTAACCTTCTGTCAGATAATATTTAATGTAATAATTCTGTTAGAATTATTAAACTGCTAATAATGTGGAATGCAGTAGACATCCACTGTTATGAACTTAACCATTCTATATTCATGTAGTTCTGACAAAAAGTAATATAGTTTAAATTCTCCTGACAGAAAAGGCCTTTTGAAACTTATGTTCGCTTCTCTTTTTCTCTTGGCTATATGGTTTATTTTAAGATTGATTTTTACTTGTATTGTCTACCTTGCAGAACACTTGCAGGACTTGATCTGTGTTGCTAATGAATGTATAGATACATCTATTCTTAGGAAATTGGAGATTTGGTATGACCACGTTAAAGACAGAAAACCAAATTTTTTTCAGATTTTCAATAGACATTGCCAGTGCTTAATCATTATTAAACATTGTAATTATGTATGCAAACAATTATTCTGTATTAAACATATACTAACTTTTACTATGACTATCGGTATACAATACCATGGAACTGATGTTGGCTTAGTACTGATGGCTATGATCCTTGATGGTCCCTAGTTCCAGGTGTTAAGGTTGTCAGGCTTGACAGCTTGGCAACAAAGAGACGAAAAAATAAAGAGGGCCTGCCTGCCTGCCTGCCTTCCTTCCATCCATCCATCCATCCATCCATCTATCCATCCATCTTTCATCTCTCCTGCTCTTTTTGTTTTCTTACTGCCAGTACCCAGAACAAAAATGGGATCACCTGATCCCATTTGCTATTCATATCTTCTTTTGAGGAGCAAAACTTGTTCTGGTTTTGCTTATCTTGCTAAAGTATTATGTTTCACTAGACACTCTTCAAGTCTTCTCTGCAGGATCATGTGGCATTTACCAGGTATCTCTGCTCCTTGTTTTATATCTTATACATATATTTCTTGCCAGTGCACAAGAGCCTACACTGCAAGGAACCAAGTTCAATACTCAGAACTATATGTGGATGTTCAATAATCAAATCAAATTAGTAGAAATAAAAAGAACACCATATTTTATAAACACAGCCCAAATCTTTAAGTAGTCAAAGTAGGTTTGATTTCTCAGGGACTCTGAGTATCCTTGAGAAATACTAATAGGTGTTGGACAATGACTTTGACTCACTGGAGCAAGAGGAGACTATCTTCTGCCCCAGCTGATGTGACATAAGGATACAGAAACCTATACTCTCGTTTTTATGGGTTGCTTGAATATATAGCAGAAGTTAAATAACTGGAAATATGGTGAGGAAAAAAGAGCCAGAGATAAAGATTTCTACAAAATAGGAAGGAAAAAAGATTGCCTAGAGATGTCATGGAAAAGGTATGGAAAGGTTTTATTGGTCTGCAACACTTTCTTCTATGGAAATATATTAAAGATAACTCCAATTTCTATTAGTTTAGTAAAAATATTTTAAAAACATTCTTTAATCAAGCTTGATTTAATAATATCTATTATAAAAAGATTCTGTTGGGTTGAACTACTTGCACTTAAACATAATGGCTATCCAGGTCACTGTTAAATCCCAACAATTCTTTCACAGAACCCTCCCCATTAATCATAAAATTGTAAACACAAGTATTTTTAGAAATATGCAGACCTTGTATCATGGCTGTCTGCACCATCAGTTGTCCATGTAGCACAGTTTAAAAAGCACTAAGCCAAATACTTACTAATATATTATCCATGTATGTTACACTGCAGTAGAACATAAAAGAAGTTTCAATTCAGATTTACAAAGAAATGTTGTCTAGGAAAGAAAATTTGTTCAATAGAAAGAACACAAAATACTGTGTCTTTTCAGATGCTTTTTTCTTGGTTTTGTTTGTCAGTTTTTAACCAAGCAGTCAATTAAAATGCTCTCTTGCCACGTACTACTGAACTTTTGCAAAATTGAAATTATTTTTAAAACTCTCCCAGATTTTTGTGGATAAAAAGTGAGTTTATAATTACTCTGTTGATGTCTGAAGCTGAGATATCTTGGAAATTGTTTATGGTCTTTTGAAACTATTTTTATTCATATAAAGTTAAAAATGTTATAAAATGTTAAGGAAAATTCACTTCACTAATATTTGTGAACATAGAACTGAATAGTTTTGCAATATATTGCTACAGCAACAAAGCAAAATACTTTGTTCATTAACTTACTGTAAAAGGTGTTTGATAGATGATGATAGCACAAAGAGCACATGTGGTGTATAAAGATCTCATTCATTCAAAAATTACCAAGATAATACAGAAAAGTGTAATTTAACCAGTATAATGGAGATGATAATGGGGATTGATGTGTGGTAGACACAAATCTTTAGTAAGGAACAATCGAAAACCTTTTGTCTAAATCTTGATAACTACTTACTCTTGTGAAAAGGAAAGATGTCTTCATTTCATAGAAAGTTAAAAGTGCATTTGTCAGGTAAAATGATTCTATTTATTTTTTGTCTTATCTTCCATTTTAATTTTTTTAAAAAATACACTCATACTTTTAACTGTACAGAGAAATAGCTTTTTCAGTAATAATCTTAATTTATGTTAACTTTCCAATAATGACTTAGAACTTGTATTTTTGAACAGCAATTCCTCAATTGCTCAAGATCAGTCATAAAATGATGGGAAGAAAAGCTTTTTTTCCTGTTTTTAATTTTACCAAGGCTGATTTCAGACATCTTAAAGTAAAAGTGGTTGTTTCATTGATATTGAAATGAAATTATCTCCTGATTTTTACTCAGCAATATTTTTCTCAAATTTTAAATCAGTTAAATGCAATGATGGATTTCTGTATTTTTACGGTAAAGGCAAAATTGACAATAGTTTGTTTTCAAGACACTGTCAGTTTTTATACTGCCACTCAGTTCAGCAGTCTAGCGGACTTCAAAAAAAAATAGATGAGAATGTTTCAAACTGCAGGGATTCATATTCATCTGACTGTAAAGCTAGTCCCTTAGGAGCCCTCTGTAGTCAACAAAAAGTACTATTTCCATAAAATTGTTCTTTCTGCCTAAAGATATCAGAAATAAGCTTAAAGACTGCTACAAAGGACTTTCTTTATATGTATGGGAATTCTCATTCAAGCAAGATGGGTTCCAACTTCTCCAGAATGTGAAGGAAAATGTCACCTGATACATTTCTTCTCACAATTTTGCATGTGCTCTGTATTCATCCTTGTTAACATATCACATATCACACCCATTACCATCTGAAATATGAATCAATCAGCAATAGCTGTGAACTCTTCATATCCAGTTCTCCGCATGTCTACAATCGTTTCACTTTATAGGGAGCACTAATTTATTTTTAACTTATATTGCCGTAAAGCCTGTTGCCCACTTCATCTTTTTAAGCACAAATATCTGGTCTTCTGTCTATTTAAGAAAAAAAGGAGTTGTGAATGTGTTCTAGAGATTTGGATTCACATATTGCTTCCAAAGAGCTGAGTTACACTATCAGCTTAATGTATTTCACTGCCAATATAAGGGAAATAAATATATTTTTAAACCCAAGTATAAACTTCTCTCTAGAGGTTTCTATTGGGAGGAATAGAAGAAACTGACAAAATGGTAATTTTTTTTAACATTTCAGCACATATGAATATTTTATTAATATTTATAATAAGTAACAAATGCATAATTTCAAGACTTTCACAGATTTTTTTTTTTCAAATTCTATTCCCTAAATAAACGTTTTAGAAATCCCTGCACCTGCAAGAAAAACTGTCAAACTGGAGAAAGCCAGCTGTCAGGATTTTAATTTCACAGGAAAATATTTTTATAAGACCCTGACTTACAAAAATACAACATAATCAGTAGCTTTCATTCAGTAGTGGAAGCTGAGATATACACATGAATCATGAATGAGGATTTTTTTTTTCTCTTGCAGGTTTAGAAAATAATTTCATAGAGCATTTTTAAAAATTATTGGTCTGTATATTCGCACTTCTGTTGTTTCTCTCATATGATCTAATGGTCTCATCTACATTTTCCCCCTACTTTTGGTAAAGTTTTATTTTCAAAATGCTACAGTAACAAACAATCTTATGGGCTATAAGTAGAAAGTATACCACAAAATTTAATAAAATATTTCCAGTAGTCTCAAAATTATTTGTGTAAATTTTGATGACCTGCTGTTATCAGCCCAGTTTCACTAGCCAAATTTGTTATAATCTAACAGATTTCCATGATGATAAGACACTAATTTTCTTTTGAAGTGAAATGTGTGTACAGAAGCGTTAATGTAATAAAATTTTGGAGTTAATAGCTAATTGAACTACTGAGTCATCCTGTGATCAAAATTCAATTTCAGTTCCCAGAAAAAAAATTATGACATTTTATTTATAGTTCGTGTTCTGGTAATTATAACATATTTGTTAAATATAATAATTAATTTTAATTATCTAAATGTAATGGAGAGACAAATACTCAGATCTTGGAACTGTAATTGAGTGTTCAATATACCCTCATTTTATTGCCATTTATTGTTATTTCTATCAGTTGGATTCTCTATATTTTATTGATTTTATCTGACAGGTTGCTTAAAATATATAGGTCCAGTCAAGAGAAAGAAAATGTTAGCATGTAAAGTAATACTGATCACCAAATTTCACTTCAGTCAAACCAATCATATGAAGTACAACAAGGGAAAGCGCCAGATTCTGCATCTGGAATGGGGCAGCCCTGGATGTACACACTGGGGAATGAGAGGCTGGAAAGCAGTGCCATGTAAAGAGACCTGTAGGTCCTGGTTGGTGGCAAGTTGAATGTGAGTCAGCAGTGCCCTGGCAGCCAGGAAGGCCAAGTGTGTCCTGGGTATATCAGGCACAGCATTGCCAGCCTGGCAAAGGAGGGAATTGTCCCATTCTGCTCTGCACTGGCGTGGTCTCACCTCGAGTGCTGGGGCAGTTCTGAGAGTCGCAGTATAAGAAAGATATAAAGCTATTAGAGAGTGTCCAAAGGAGGGCAACTGAGATGGCAAAGGGTCTTGAGGGGAAGCTATATGAGGAGTGGCTGAGGTCACTTGATCTATTCAGCCTGGAGCAGAGCAGACTGAGGGGAGACCTCATTGCAGTCTCCAGGTTCCTCATGAGGGAAGAGGAGGGGCAGGCACTGATCTCTTCTCTGTGGCAACAGTGACAGGACCAGAGGGAGTGGTCTGAAGCTGTGTCAGGGGAGGTTTAGGTTGGATATTAGAAAAAGGTTCTTCACCCAGAGGGTTGTTGTGTTGCAGAGAGTTGCAACCTTCCCGAAGACAGTTTTGCCAGCAGGAAAGAATAGGGAAGGGTCTTTGCATATGTGTTTCAGAGATGTTTATTTCTGCCCCCACACGGGTCACTGTCTGGGGAGCAAAGACAAGCCTCATGGGAAAAACTCCAACACAAGCAAAGGACTCCAGGGGCGGAGGGACCACCCGGGGCCAGTAGGGGAACAGGACTTGGGTACATACAGCAGTAGAGAGCATGCTCCCTCCCCTAGGGTCCCATCCTCCAGGGGGAGAGTGGGCAGCCCCACGGGGGAAAACCCCCACATTGTTGGGCACTGGAGCAGGCTTCCCAGGAAAGTGGTCACAGCACCAAGCCTGACAGAGATCAAGAAGAATTTGGACAATTCTCTCAGGCACATGGTGTGGTTCTTGCATATGGGGATGGTGCTGTGCAGGGCCAGGACTCAATGATCCTTGTGTGTCCCTTCCAACTCAACAGATTCTGTGATTACAGAACTGTAAGGATGATTTTGAGGAATACTAAAAGCTATTCAGGTAAAAGAAAGATGGTGAAGGAATAGTATGCAGATTGACCCTTGTTATTTAGAAATATAGTTTGTTTTCACAATCACTGATAATCCCACTGTGTTTCATACAACAAGGAGAACAACAGAGAATTTTCACCCTTTAGTGATTGGTTGTGCCTTGTAAAAAAAGTGAGATTAGTCTCTGGATAGCTTTTTGCAACATGTGAGATTTAGATTCCTGCATTTTTCCTTGGCAGACTGTATAAGGCAGGAAGATAAAAAGTCATGAAAATTTACTAGCCCTGGGATAAAATCTGTCCATTGTTCTTTCATGGAAGCAGAATATAATTCAAGGAAACAAAACAAATACAAAAACAAAACAAAAGATTACCAAAGGGCAGTTTGTCACATATTTGATCATTCAGTACATTTAAATTATGAAAACTCTCTGTACTTGCCTTTTTGGTTACAAGACAATTTTTCTTTCCTTATACACTTGTCAAACTGAATGTGTTATTTGAGGTGAAGGTAATTAATCTTCAGGTTTTTTCCTAGAGGAGAAGCTTAATGACTTAGCTAAAGTAAATGTATAAGCATAACACACGTAAAAATTTCACTATAAATCTAAATGGATCCACTGATTGTACACACACATTATATATATTTTTGTTAAGTGAAATAACTCCATGCAAGGATAAAGAAATGCAATTTTACATCATTATAAAGAATGAGTTGGCCGAAATAAGAACACTTAGATAAAACAAAGAACACACGGCAAGAAAAGAAAGCAGTAAATGTTAGGATGCTAACCAGAGGCTTGGCAAACCTGATTTTACCTCTTCTCGTATCTCTATCCTATCTATTTTCCAATCTATAGAAAAGACTTTTAGATCTAGATTTAGAAAAGGCCTTATTGTAGACAATCCACACTAAACATAA
The DNA here is from genome assembly GCA_013389985.1 of Dryoscopus gambensis. Lineage (NCBI taxonomy): Eukaryota > Metazoa > Chordata > Aves > Passeriformes > Malaconotidae > Dryoscopus > Dryoscopus gambensis. The sequence continues at coordinate 4,163 of WEIT01027574.1, read as the reverse complement.
AGCAATATTTCATTGCATTAAGGGCAGCTTGGTGAAATTAATACATGAAGTTAAGACATCAATGTTAAAAACTCCTGTCTTAAAGTATTTGGGAACATGAATCATCCATATCCATATATAAATGCTGATAAAGCACCATCTTGTAATCTGATGCCAAGTGACACTGACAGGCTTTTATCTAAATTGGGTAGAGCTTCTCCCTTTGTAGTGACTCTGTCACAGAAAAAAGTAATTCATGTGGTAAAGAACGCAAACGGGGCTGAGATGACAGATAAATAGGATAGAAAATCAAGGGTTCAGCATGAGTTTAAAAGAAAAAACCTAAATTCTGTTGTGAAAATTCCTGAGGTGCTTGCAGTTAGGTTCATTTTATATGAGTTCAGTTGCCTGAAGGTCACATTTATGGTCTAAAATAATGGTTTGACTCTTCGTCAGTTCATAAAAAAGATAAAACAATTAATTCTATTTCAAAACAAGAGTGATGTTTCATCTAAAAAAGCTTAGCTCTTTTTATTTGAAGGAAGACTGAGATTTCCATACTGCATAACCCTAAAATCAGATTTCTGAAAAGAAATATCCCTATTTGAGTTAAATCTAAACTTTTTTTTTCTTTAATGAGATGCTGTTCTTGATTTTTTGCTTGAAGAAAGAAATTTAAATTTAAAGAAAGAGTTGTTTGTTCTCTTTTGTTTTTAATCAGACTGCTTAAGCATTTTGGAGGCAAGAACGAAATCAAAATAAAATATGCAGCAGGTCAGCAACAGTCTAGTTTCACTGATTATGAAACAAAGTCTGGAATAATGAATTTCAGGTTCATAGCAGTGCTTATCTGCAGCTATGATGTATGGAGCTAAACTAGAAGAGATTATGGTATTTAAACCTATCTCCCTGTTCAATGTTTTCCATTAGTGGCTTCAGCTAAAATCAGTGCAGTGATACTCAGAGGTCATATAGTTCCAAGCCACTTGCCGTGGGCAAGGATGGCACCCACTAGATCAGGTTGCTCAGGGCCCCATCCAGCTTGGCCTTGAACACTTGCAGGGGTGAGGCATCCATAACTTCCCTGGATAACCTGTTCCAGTGCCTCACTAACCTCTAAGCAAAGAATTTCTTCCTAACCTCTAATCTAAATCTACCTTCTGTCAGTTTAAAACTGGTCGCCCTTGTCCTGTCACTATCTGCCCATGTAAAAAGTCACTGCCCCTTTTTTATAAGCCCCCACTAAGTAGTGGGAGGCTGCAATGAGGTTCCCCCAGAGCATTCTTTTTTCCATGCTTTTCTGGAGGTGGCTGAACATCTGCTTACAGATGGGAAGTGATGAATGAATTCCTTTTTTGCTTTGCTTGCATGCAAGGTTTTTGCTCCAGTTATTAAGCTGTCTTTATCTCAGCTCAGGAGTTTTCTCACTGGAAGTAAAAAACCAGATGGGATTAATTATCTAACTTTAAAAGTATGAGAAAAATATCTCCAGACCTAAGCTACTCTTTGGATCTTTTTATAACCAATTGAGAGGAAAAAAGTGCTCCAAGGTCATGATTTATCTCAAGGGATATATCTAGAGGTAGGTTAGATCACTTACACCCTTAAAATATTTGTTTCTTTCCACTGACTGTATAAAGATCCAGGAGAGAATAGCTGACACATCCACAACTGATACATAGTTTCCTCTTTCAACCCTATATTGCCTTCATTTCAGTCAGTTCAGAGAGAATCTGAGAAACTTCTTTTATCCCTCTCTTCTGAACTTTCTAATTTTCTCTTAATGCATAGAGCCACAGGAATTTAAAGGAAGCTTCTTGAACCAAAGACCAACTTTTACACTTCTCTGTTTGCTCCTCTTTATAATATCACAATTTAGACAACATTATAATTGATGCATATTCTCATTAGACAGGGAAAGATAATCAGGTATTACTGGAAGATTTACAAGTTGCCTAGAAAATTAATCCTTTTTTAAAAACATGTTTTCTAAATTCTCCTCCCTGAGCGAAAAACTCTTAAGGTTTAATAAAAATTCAATATTACTTTTGTGTCAATCATTTCAGATTTCTTCTGAACACAGAGAATGAAAAATTATGGTGGATTCGTATTTAAAATTGAATATTTGTTAACCTAAGCAAACTGGTCATGCATAAATCCATAGACCCTTATGAGAAGCACACAGGAGTGCTGAGGAAGGTGGTTGATGATATTTCAAGGACAACCTCTATAATCTTTGATCAATCATGGCGACTGGGAGAAGTGCCTGAGGACTGAAGCAAAGGAAGTTTAACTCTTACCTTCAAGAAAGTAAAGAAGAAAGAACTGCAGAAATACAGATCAGATAGTCTCACCTCAGTCCCTGGGAAGCTGATCGAGCAGCAAACCCTGGAAATCATTTCCAGGCACATGAATACCAAGAAAATCATCAGGAAGAGTTAGCATGTATTCACTAAGGGGAAATCAAGCTTTACATGATAAACTTACATGATAAAATAGCTGTCTTGATAGATGAGAGAAGAGAGTGAATAATATCTACTCAGATTTTACTGAGGCCTTTGACTCCATCTCTCACAGGACTCGCATAGACAAGCTGTTGGTATATGGGCTGGATGAGCAAACAGTGAGGCAGATTGAAAACTGGCTGAATGGCTGGGCCCAGAGAATGGTAATCAGCAACCAGAGGATGGTGATAAGGTGTAGCTGAAGGCCAGTAGCTGGCACTTTACCCCAGAGTACAGTCCTATTCATCATCTTTATTAATGATCTGGGTGTTGGGGCAGATGGTACCCGCCACAAGTTGGCAGACAACACCAAACTGAGAGGAGTAGGTGATATGCCAGAGGTTTGTGCTCTCATGAGAGAAGGACTGCAGCCTGGTCTAGTGGGGAGCATCCCTTCCCAAGACAGTGGGGTTGAAACTAGATGATCTTTAAGGTCCCTTCCAACTCAAGCTTGTGATTTCTAAGATTTCCATGATTACTTGGAGTAAATGGAAAAAAATCACCTCAATAGTGTGTTTTTAAATGTTTTATCAACTTTAGTATGCTTAGAATTAAGACTCATGCAACCCAACAAAAATAAGAAAGTAAATAAAATATATACAAAATGATGCAGAAGCTGGTGACTCTCAACTTAATAATTTCAATAGAAACAAGTTATTTTCCTCCAAACTGAGTAGCTGAGACTTTTGACAATAGAAGAAACTGAATTCCTCCTGATTTTTGATATTTTTGGCCATGATACATTAGTTGTTTGCCCAATTCACCAGATGACAACATTGCATCTGTTGGGCAAGTGTGTTGATATCCAACTAGTCATTTTTAAATAGACACTCTAGTGAGGTATTTTCAAGCGGAGAAGCACTGTAGCTTATGCTAACTGACACTGTAAGACAGAGAGTTGCCTTGAATCAAAGTTGGTAACTTGAGTGTGTAACTTGAGGCCACTCACAGTGTGGTGGCCACACTGACCTATGCAGTTCAATTCTAAATTTTTCACTTTATTTAGATTAAAGAGGTACATATCCTGAATAATCTCTGTACAGGTGAAAGTAAGCTTATTAATCAATACAATTACAACTTCAATCAAGTAAAAATAAGTTTCAATTATTAATTCTTTCAGAACACAGCTGCAAGGATCTTCAGTTTAAACCATGACACCTAAGTAGAGATTAATCTGAAATTTGAAAGTTACCATAATGGTTTGATCAAGCTGGTCAGACTAGTCCAGCCAGCTGTTTTACCTCATTCAAATACGATGTCTCTGGCATTCAGTTTATGGGGGAAAATCTTTGTCAGTATATTGCCAGTGGTAAGAATGGGACACCATGAAAAGTGTATAATTATTCCTTGGGTTTGTTTGCCTACTGATTTTTTTTCCATGCACTATAATGTCTTTTTTTTTTAACCTTAAATACTAAACTTGGATGCCAATATTCCTTACCCAACATCACATAAACCTTTCTTCTGAAAGATCTTTCTTTAGAAGCTAACTTTAATAGCTTTTTTTTTCCTTCTTCTTTCTCAGTCAATACGTCTTCACCATATGGCAGCAGGCTTTTAACTAATAAGTTGGCACTTAGAGAAGAAAGGGATGAATATTGTTTATGGCTAACTTTAAATCACAGGTGCACTTCCAGATAGAAAGAGTGTGTTCAAGTGCCAGCAAGGCATAGCACATTT
>WEIT01027572.1:15745-64041 GCA_013389985.1 Dryoscopus gambensis | reverse complement strand
GTTTTAAGTCCAAAGCTGATACAGTGGAGGGCAGGGTGGCTTCTACAAGTTGATCCAGACAGGATGAGTAATGAGCTGAGAGGAAGGTCAGAGTTCAACAATTCCAAGTGGAGAGTCCTGTAGCTGGGATGGAACAGCAGCACACACCAGAACAGGAGGCACTTACCAGCTAGAAGGCACCATGACAAAGAGGACCTGACAGCGCTGGTGGGCAACCAGCCAAGCAGAGAGGAACAAGGAGCCAGTCTTCGCACTGACTATGCAAGTATGTGTTGGTAAATGCACAGCCTGTAGGCTGAGGGAAGTCAATTTCCTCCTCTATTTATCATTTGTGAAACTATTTGTGAAACGTCATGACTAACTTTGGGTTCCTCAGCGCACAAAAAATACCAAAACATTCCGTAGCTTCATGGAAGGCCACCAAGATGCTTCACATGATGCTCAAGAGAAGCTGAGAGAACTGGAATTCTTCAGGATGGATAAATGCTTGGCCTCAACAGAAGTTGAAATGAGGCTTTACATCTAAGTGGTACAAAGTGAAAGGACATGAGTAAACAGACAAGATGAGATACTAGAAATCCTATTTTTTAGGAAAAGAATATAAGAATTGAGGAAAGGTGCAGACTGTAAAGTGGAGTTGCAAAACCTCCGTCTTTGGAAATTCTCAAAATTCCACACAAGAACCTGAACAATCTGATATAACATCAAAATTGGTCTGACTTTGAGCAGAGAATTGGACCAGTTGGCCCCCAGAGATCCTTCCTAACCTGTGGAACACAAAAATGCAACTGTAAGTTTCTTCTTCTGAGGAAAAGACTGGATGTGACAGGGAAGGGGAGAGATTAATGTTAACAACGAGGGAATAGTCTGCTAGTGAAGTTGTAAGGACAGAGGCAATTAAAACCTCCAAAAGTAAAAAAAAATTATACGTTCAATGTACTAATAAGACCTAAGTAATTCAGTGTGTCAAGAGGAAAAGGAGCTGAGAGAATTGTGATGTTGTTTCTATACTGAATCATGAAAACCTAGACCAAAAGCATAAGAAAGCAACAGTGCTTCACCCACCAAGTTTACTATTTTTGTTAATAATGTGAATTAATTTTTCAGATTGAGAAGGGAATACTGTGTTTGAAAGTTAACTGCAGATCAGAAGCCCTGGCACTAGACAAGGAGGACAAATACAAATTCACAGGAAGCAGCAGTAAGAGGAAGAACATCAGCAAACTTCAAGTCACAGAGAATGTGCACATACGCGTTTGACTTTGGGAATGACATGAGTTTATTTTAAATGTTTCTGAGATGTTTCAATGCATTCAGATATGTGAAATGAGACAGCAGGGATTTAAACACACTGAAAAAGGAGTGTGTAGTTTTACACGGCCAAATTTCTGAGCAGAAACTCACAGGAATACTTCTGTAGAAGGCAGAAGCTATAAACAAAGTTACTACAGCTCCAGTGAAACTCTTCAAGCATTAAATACTGCAAATAAGCAATGAAAAACCCAAAACCATATGAAACAACCATGCTGAGAATGGAGAAATCCTACTTGCTTTGCTAAAAGATAGACTAGAATCGAAGAACAGAACAGAACAGAACAGAGCAGAGCCCTTTCAGCTGGACAGGACTCACAGTGACCATCGCTCCAACTGCCCGACTGCCAGTTAAACATTGTTAAGGGTGGTGTCCAAATGCCTCTTAAACACTGACAGGCTTGGGGCATTGATTGTCTATCAAGGAAGCCTGTCCAGTGTTTGACCACCCTCACAGTGAAGAAATGCTTCATGATGTCTTGTCTGAACTTCCCCTGGTACACCTTTGAACCATTCCCCTGTGTCCTGTCACTGCATCCCAGGGAGAAGAGCTCATCACCTCCCTCTCCATTCTCCCCCTCTTTAGAGAGCAATGAGGCCACCCCTCCTAACTCCTTTAACTAAAATTTAATAATCTCAGTTAATAGTAATACCACATACGGATGCAAGTGTTGTGAAGGTATCAGTTACGCAGATGGATTGTCTCTTTTGGCATAAAATCTTACAGATATGGAACAGATAATCAATGCATGGAACTAATCTGAAACAAAGAATTGGGATGCAAGAAGGCAAGCTTATATTAACCCTGAAGCTATGTCATTATTGCAACATAGTGGACTGTAAAAGTTAGTTCATGTATCACATAACATGATTAATTCAGGGTGCAGGAGACCTTTCCAACAATAGCCTTCTAGTAGTGGTCTAAATTTTCAGATTTTACACAGATGAGTTTGCAAATTTTGGTGTCTGTATGCACGTCTCATGAATTTGCACAGCATAAAGCCCAGCAGGAGAAAAATGTTACGTTTAAAGGAAGGCATTAATGGACTCCCCAGCCCCAGGATGCAATTTCTTATAGAAATATTGTGACATTTGAGTGAAAGTCCTAAAACATGAGAATACCATCATCTATGACTCAGTTTCCTTCTTTAACACAAGAAGGACCAGGAATGCTAGATACAAAGAGTGTTTAAAGACAGCTTTTGATTTACTATTTCAAAATGGCACTATAACCTTTAAACAAATGAAGTTTTACTTCTGAAAGGGCAGAGTGTTTGGATCAGTCACTGACAGCTGGCAGCAAGAATGCGGCTCAAGGTTGCAAATGCCTCTGAAAAAGAAAAAAATACCTGTCTAGGACAGTAAAGGGGGATGGAGAGGAGGGAAAACCCCAAACTTTTCTGCCTTTTCAAGTCAAAACAAAAGTTTACATGCAGGCTATTTCCTTTTAAAAAAAGAAGGTATATCAAGCAGTTTGGAGGAGTGTATATATGAGGAATAAAATTGCAAGGGAACGCAATTTTACCCCACAGATCAGACAAGCAGTCCGTGAGTGCTGCTATGGAGTACACTAAGTCAAAAGTTGCTGCCCTAGGCAGAAGTCCAGCCAGAAATTAAACTGAAGTACAGCCAGGAAGTGCTGCAATCCCTCAGCTGAACAAAACCAAACAGAAAGCACAACAGAAAGACTAAAGTAATTAGGGGTGCATCCATAGTGTCTGGTCAAAGGTGTGTGCAGAAGAAGAAGCTTCTGGAGACTTTGCAGAATCAGGAGGAACTACAAGGCACAGCTCCAGACAGGGTAATGCTTCCTCCTTCAGAGAAACGAAAGGGGGACATGAAAATATGTTCTCTGGCATAGATGGAAAAGAGCAGAACACAGGGAAACAGAAAGCAGCAGCCCTCTGGCTTGCAGAGAACATATCCCTAACATAATGAAAATAAGCCTGATGGCAGGACAGAATTGCTTTGTATCTACTAAGTACCCAAAAGGCAATGTGGTTAATGGCACTGACATATAACTTGTTTATATATGTAAGACATTCTGTCTTACACACTGTGGCTTCCACACTCTGCTTGGGAAAGTTGGTTATTTGATACCTCTTCCATCCCTGCTCTTACCAGAACAGTATAATTAAGAATGGAACTGGAGCCCAACTGCTGAGGTGACTGCAAAGACCTGGCAGTGAGCTGCCTTAGAGAAGCCAAGAGAAAACCAGAGGAGCAATTAGCTCTTAATTCAGTGAAAGTTCTACGTGCACTAAATTTCTAAGATTCTACTTGGCATCTGACATTTCACCAGTGCTGCTGACAGGAAGCCCGGAGCACACAAAGCTGCAGCCCTGGGAGGCACTCACACCACACCAGATAACACATTTCTGTTCATAACCATATGGCTAGGCAGGATTCAGCAACTTCAAATGATGTAACAAAATGCAAGGGAAGGAACCAGAAGTGTTAATTTTGCAAGAAATTAAACTTAACAGATAAATCTTCCAAGTAAGAAGTGTCTGCTTGGAGAGGAAAATGGTCAAAGGAACTTTCCAGGAGGTTTATTTCAGAGTCTAGAAAAACTGGTGCACAGGTGCCACATCTGTACCAGAAGTCCCCTCTACTGTAAATATGCCCATTGTCACTACACTCTACAAGTCTGCCAACCTACATAATATCAGCAAATCATTTTAACAACGCAAGTTTCCAACTCATGAGTGATGCTGAATAATGCACAGAAAATCACAGATCTATTTAGGGAGTCAAGATGGCATCACTCTCTGTGCTGCTGTTTGGACCTACTCAAAATCCATTCTTTGTGCCCTTCTATTCATGGTGGTAAGATTAAAAATTATTAAATGTTTTCAACTGTTGCTTAAACCTGTTATTTAACAATTTAAGACTAAGTTGCATCTGAATGGGGGACCACCAAAAAAGGCACAAGCCACTAAGACATGATTCAACACTTGGCAAATCTCAGATGGCAGAAAAATTGATTTGGAAGAATTTACTCAACCTATTGTCTTTGCCTAGATGACAGAGGAGGAAAAGACCAAGAAAGATTTGTTACACCAAGCCCATGCTGAAAAACTCAGCCTTCCTTTCTAAAATAAGCAAATTAGTTTTTGCTCTCAGAGGACTGTGAGATTCCTCTCATTGTTTTGGTAATTAAATATTACATTACACTTTCCTGTTCCATGAATACTCTAAAAAACATAGCAATTTAAATCAGAATCCCTGAAAAGGAATGGTTGCATTATATGAGATATTTAATGTCCCTCTTATAACAAACACAGGCCCCACTTTGGTTCAACACCTTAGAGAAAGCGGTAATAAATCAGAATAGTAAGGGAGAGCAGGCAATTAAAGAATTTCTTGCATGTTAAATGCATATTAAACAAGTGAAGAAGCGCTTCTGCAAAGTGGTCACAGAAACAGAATACACCAAACTCCTGTAGTATGGACAATTAATATTTGAAACATTTGAGTTTCAGCTTGCAACTATGAGTTGAGCTGAACATAAATTAATGTCTCAGCTGAAGTGCAAACTATTTAATTTTTAAATTAAAACAAGCTATTAATAAAACATTAACCTGAATAGTAATGACTTGACGTAGGTTGGAAGTAGGGTGTATGCAAACCCCTGGGAATGTGGTGGGAAAAAAAAATTCCTTTCTCAAAGTGTTATTGTGGAAGAATTAAGTGATTGAACTGACTGAAAGTGTGATGGATTATTAAGGGTATTCCACAATTTCTGAAGACTTGTGAAATATGGATTAAAACAATTGCAGTGACTCTGCCTCAGCTGCCTCACTGTGCAGCGTGGTGTAACTCACAGGAGGCCCTGCCACCTCTCTGTGGTTGCCTCAGGAAGCGTTGAGGAGGGATGCAGGCTCCAGGCCTCGGGCACAGAGGAGCCTCATCGGAGTCTGTCAGAACCTTCTGACAGTAGTTCTCAGCTGGGCATTTGTGACAGTTCTTCAGATGCTGAGAAAAATCACAAGAGACAAGAACGCCCTGTTCCTTAACCTAAGAAAGCCACAACTTACAGTTCCATAAATTCTCAGTACAGTTTCCAACTTTTCTTCCAAGCCCAAAGTGGAAAGAGGCTTCAGCAAGCACATGCCAAACTCTTTCCAGTGATACTTGCTCCTCTCAGAATAGTTTCGAAGAAGACCTGAGCTATGGGTTCAACAATTTTAAACTGCATAAAATAGCAATGCCAGTAAGAACGTAGTTGCTGTCCTGCTTTTTTCCTGTACCTGAGCAGCTCATTTTGTGCTAGCACAAGTATCAGTGAAGTGAAATGAAAATCAGAAACTGGTCTTTGCTTTTCTTTTGCCTGACTAATTTTAACAAAAAGAAAAAACAAACCACCCCACTCTTTGCATTAATTCTGCTCAGTTCCCCTGTGTGATACATAACAAACCGTACCAACATCTGTGGTGGAAAGGACTTCAAAATGAAACACTGTGGCAGGACTGATTCTTTCTTTTGCAATATCAAAATATTACCAGCCTCAAATGTTTTCAAAATTCTCATTTCACAATTTATTTTTTCCCAAAGTGTAAATCACAGAAGATACGCAGCACTATCTTTCATTCTCTCCCAGTCAGTACAGAAACAGGAGAGAAGTTACATGCATGATTCTTGAGACATGCAGTGTCACACGATATATTGGCCAAAATAGTCAGGTCTTGCATGCTTTTTTTAAAGTTCAACAGGTAAGGATAAAGTGTACCCTTGAACTCTTCATTAACTACTGTGAATGTTTTTGTAACACATCTCAATTTTTTTTTTTTTACCTAGTATCTGGCTATTTCAACTGTATACTGCCAGCTGATTTAACAGTAAAAAGGCAGTAATAAAATTGTGAACAAAAGTACACTTTCATGTTTCTGACATTGCTGGTAGCCTCCAGGTCACATCAGATACCTAAAAATATTTACTACAATGAGTGAGAATGTAAAGGAGGAGAAGGAGCAACGGCCTTCAAAAAAGCTAAGACAGACAGGAAGAATGTTCAGGGGCTGCAGAAAACAAACAAGCAAACAAACAAAAACCAACCAATCAAATAACAAACAAAACCCCAACCTGTTCCTGAGATTAAATTGTTTTCCCACAGTTGCTATTTCTAACAGTCAAAAGACACTGGTCTTCTGATCAGAGAAAGGCTCCTAATTTTGTTCTGTTGCAAAAACAGTAATGTAAAAGCAAATACGACCAGCTCATAGAAGTTGCTAATAAATGTTGTTTATGTCATTTTCATAGGGCTTTCCCCTCACTTTACACATACAGTGCTCAGTTGCAAGTAACAAAGATACTTGAAATGCTGTTACCGACCCTTTCTTTCACAAACATCTGCTTGAATTCCTTTAACTCAAACTGAAAATAATCCCAAAGTATGCCTCTATGTCCTAATCTGCTGTTTCTTATTTACCATATTTTAAGTGACTTCTCCAAATGAGACTTTACTGGCAACTGTAAAAGGTGTATGTCCATCTAAGGGGCTCTGCTAAACCTCATGGAGAAGCACTGAATTCCAAACAAAGAACTCACCACAAATTACTACATCAGCCACCATTTAAGTGAGGAGTGTGAGTGGATATTCCAAGGAGTCCCAGGGAAACAGAGGGCAGATACACACAGCTCTTACCAGCAAAGAATTTAAAAAGGAGTTGCTGATAAGATTGCATCTCCAGTAACCTCGACATATGCAATAGAAAAGGTTTTTTTAAAAAAAAATGTATCTCAAAATAAGCTCACTACAAAGCATAGTTATTCCAGGAAGGCTTCCTCACTCCAAATTACATTTTAAGACAAATAATCTGCTATTTTTACAAGAAAAAGATTCTGCTTATATATATGGATAAAAAACACTTCAAAGCCACAAAATACAGCTACTCTGATGTGGAATCATATGCTTAATAAACTCCAAGATCCTGTCTACAATTAATTTTGGGAGAATCACAAACATTTATGCAAAGGTTCAAAAATGAACCAACAGATTTTAAGGTACAACAATTTAGTTTTAAAAACCCACAGAAGGCTTCTCTGTTAGATTAAATATGACTACATAAACAATGTTGACATTCAGTGTAATGAATTCCTGAAGAATAATAACTAGGATATGCTTAGCAAGTTATGTAGCTACACATATGCAAGATAAGAAAATACCATAAAAGGGTGTTTCCAACTGTATTTAGGAAAATGAAAATCTGCAGCTGGTATTTTCCAACATATTTTCACAATATAACAACTACCTAAAATGAAATTTTGCTCTGTAATAAACAGTCCTCCAAAGCCTTCTGAAGCTCAGAGTTATAAAAGTTAGTACAATAACCATGGGCATGCATTTCTGACCACTCAACTTCTTATGATTGAGATCACAACAATGTCACTGTTTAAGGGCCATTTGCAACTTACATCTGTTTAAAAAATTATCAATGTTCTTGTTCTTCCTCAGCGCTGGATAATCCAGATCAAGGACCAAAGAATTCAAGCCATCCTGAAGGAAAAAAAAAAAAGTTAATTGAGTTCTAAAATCTTAACTGACAACTTTCCTAAAATTACTGCACTGAGACTGATTATATATTATTCAAGCATGCATTACATTCCTAGTAGGCAAATCAAACAAGCTCTCAAGTATGTTTATAAACCAGCAGTGGAGCCAACACACACTGACTGGCTCCAAGTTCTATAAACAGTACAGCTATATTACCACTGATTAGTGGCACTGGGACTTAAACTGGAGTAGTAGTTTTAATCTTAATCAGTAAGTAATCTTACTCATTAAACACTGATTTAAGATACTGAGTTCAGTCAATCCATTTTTCTTACTTCTGTTACACTTTTCCTGCAAAGACTTTATGTTTGTATATTCATATTATTGCTTTGATCAAAGTCTCTCTACCTTCTCATTCTGGACATTCAAAAACCCACCACACATTTTCCTCGGAAGCAAGATGTGACCTAAAGAAGACAATTCACCATGTAATTCAGGCTCACAAGACTAGAATACCTTTTCTAAGTGACTCAACAGAAGACATGCCAGAACTCTACATGCCGTTCTGCTACCCATTATCAATGCCTCAGCAGAAAACAATTGAGACTTTTAAAATGGCAAGGGATGAGATCACCAAAACTAAACTAAAAATAAAATTTTAAATGCCTGTTACAAGACTTAACTACATTCCACCTTTCTGCAACCTGGAAAAACTTTAGAAAATGACTCTTCAAACACAGAGACCTTTCCAGTTACACAGAGGCAAATAAAACTAAATATTAGTTTCAGATACTAAGAGGAATCAGAGACACCACTCATTGTCAGCAACTCCAGTGTTCAGCCTGAAATGGCAGCTTTATTCATTGCCCGATGAACAAAATCCTGAGACTGCTTTTTCAGATTTTTAAGCCTTGACAGGGCATCACAGAGATTTAAGTCAGAGATCACATCATGTTTATTAATAGGCAGCCAACAGAAGTAGACAGCCTTTCAATCTTCTTAATAACTGAGGCTATAGCTAACAACCTGCTGATGTTATTTTTTTATTAATATGTCAGAAGGTATAATATATTGCAAATATTACTAAAATTATTATATTAATTTTAATAACATCTGGAGAGATTCAAAGACAAGGTCTAAGATTATTAAATATATTTTGAATGCCACTTTGTCCTAAATAAGCACATAACAAAAGTAAGACCACCTCATCGGTGGAGATGTCACTTTTCACCACAAAACACATTAATGCTTAAGACCATTTTTAAAATGAAGGTATTTTATTTATTTACTTTTACCTCCTAACAAATCAAGGTGTTTTGGGAAGTGTCACAGACGTGCTGATGGAGTATGGGATTGACAAATGATTAAAAGCTGGCTGAAAGACTTGGCCCAGAAGACTGATCAGTGGCACAAAGTGCAGTCAGAGCCAGTCACCAGCATGGTTTTCACGAAGTTCAGTGAGGGGAAAAGCCAAGAACAGCTGCTGGAGAGGAAAAACCCCAGGCACCAGGTATAGGCTGTGGCCTGACAAGCAGGAGAGCAGCTTTGCAAAGAAGCACCTGAGGGTCCTGGTGAACAACAGGTTCCTCTCTCATCTGCACTGATGAGGTCACACCTGGAGTGCAGCGTTCACTGCTGGGCTCCCAAACCACCAAGGGCAGGGACCTACTGGAGAGAGTCCAGCAAAGGGCCCGTAAGATTAAGGCACTAAGGCATTTCTCAAAGGAGGAAAGGCTCAAAGAGCTGGGACTCTGCAGCCTGAGAGGAGAAGACTCAGGGCTGGGGAGCTCATCAATGTCTCTAACTACCTGGTGGCAAGGACCGAAGAAAAGGCAGTGCTCAATGACAGGACAAGAGATAATGGACACAAAGTAAAACACACAAAATTCTATTTGATCACCACGCTTTTTTTCCTGTGGGAGTGATCAAGTACTGGAACAAATTGTCCAGAGAGGCTGTAGAGTCTCCACCAGTGGAGATATTCAAAACCTGATGGGACACAGTCCTGGGCAACCTACTTTGGCTGACCCTGCCATGAGCAGGGTGTTGGACTAGAGGCTATCAAGAGGTCCTTGCCAACCTCAAACATTCTGTGATGTAACACCAATAATATTTCTACTGCTGCACAGAGAAATTTTACTCTTGACTCTATGTAACCTGAACTGTTATGAAGGTCTCACACATCAAGTTTTAGAACCCCCTAAGAGAAGGAAGCATAGGACAGCATAAATAAGCAAATGGGAAGTCAGTTAAGAAGGCACAGTAGTTGCTTTAGTAACAGTATATATAGGGATTATTTCAGCCTTGACCACAACAGTTCCTGGAAAACATTAAGCATAAAGGAGTGATGCATCAGGACATCATACTCGTCTTTCAGAGGGATAGAAGGTTTACTACCTATTGTTAATTTATATGACACTTTTACAGAAGATGCGATAAAACCAAACCAAAGTAACGAAGTTCTTATATACTTAAGGATTAGTCACTACATGAATTGCACAGGTATTGCCCAATAATCTGGACAAATCCAACAGAAAGTACTGATTTGAGATGAATTCCTGCAAAATAACATAATAGAACCTATACTACTTTTTATTTGGCAAACACCACCTTCAGAAAAAGGGTATCTCATTTTGCAGCACAGTGTGTCAGCAGAAATATGGATCCTTACCCTGCAACATGTAGAGAAGAACCATGCTGAATGCCCTGATGGGAATAGCTGGGCCACTTTTTAGGATTTACCTAGCTCAATGAGGTATCAATTCCAATTAGATAGCAGTCTACACACAACACCAAACTTCGACATTCTTCTTTCACTGCTACTGAGAAAATATTCTCATGATCACTAACAACTGGGTAGACATTTTAAGGGAGATGTAAAAGCAGTCTGTGCCAACAAAAATCAGCAAGGCGTTTGTTCTTCCTGTTTTGGAGGGGAAGAGAGGTGAGGTCACCTGATGTCTTAATGCTTTTCATGTGACGTTATTTTAGTGGTTGACTAAAACCCATATATAGTGTGCTTGACTTCTATCTTAAGTAAAACATCAGGGGAAAGAATAAAGTTATCACCCCAACCAAAATTTTAGTGAACTTGGATTACAAGGTCCAAACCAACCATAAATTCCCATTTAAACTGAACTGTATATTATAATTTCAGATATTACTTTTTTTCCCTGTGTCATTCTGATTTCATGGCTTTTTTGTGGGCTATACAAACTGAGAACCATATTTGCAGCTTATTTTTAATTAGCTCTTCCTGCCGCTTTTTCATGGACTCCTGCTGACAATTTTCAGAAGTAGTTATTAATGAATGAAAATTTGAGAACAGCACAACTGACTATTTTAGCTCTTTGGAAGTGTCCTAACTCTAGAACCCAGCCAGATACAGCTGGTGTCAAAGAGAGGTGATCAATATGATCATCACAAGGAACAGAAAGTGTCAAATTTTTTTCATCCCTGTGAACAAACCTCATCATCACACTCTTTCAAAGACAAGATTTTAAGCTTTCAAACAAAATTTTAATGTAAGAGATTTCAAGTTCATATCAACACGTAGTTTATGAAAGACTTGTCTTGCACGCTAGCATTTTGTCAGAAGTTGTTTCCTTAAAGCTTAACATCTTCATTGAAAGACCTAGTTGATATCACGTAACAAAAAAATTCACTACAATTAAGAAGCTGGGTCAAAAGATTACGCAGTGAAACAGACAGTTGAAACTAAAGAGAAGTAATCCAGGAAATGACGTCTCCTCTGTCTAGGCCTCATGGATAAGTCACTTCAACCAGGAAATATGCTATTAAAGGGATTTCACTGCTCACTTCCTTTTTCTGCTATTACAAAAGAAGCTAACAGGCCAAAAATAGCAGCTTCCAAACAAACGCATCACTGGCAAAGACAGGTCTTCCCCCATCAAAAGCCTTTTCCTCATGGCAAACATGCTAAATCGTTTTCCAAGAGAGAAGACCAAACTTGATAAATTTTGCAACACCCTCCTACTAACATGAAGAGCAGAGTCACCCTCTGGATAACATGGAGCTTGGCTTTCCCTGCAAGTAGTTTGCACCGTTTATCAACCTGAATGAGCCAAAGGAAAAACAGGCAAGAAGAGTTCACAAGATACAGCAACCAAATGTTTATGTTCTTCTCTGACAAAAAGGTCAGTATTACAGAAAAATACTAGTAGCTTCTTAATAATGTGCTTAATATCAGTTCCAGGGAATCACACAGAAGCCCTCACCAAATTAAACCATGCTGTGCTGATAAGAGTTTCTGATGTTAAAGTAACTGTTTGAACCTGTCTAACATTGATAGGTACATGTAAACTCCACTGGCTGTCAAAAGCAGCTTTGGCTATTTTGATTTATTCCTCACTTTCATGATGTGAAAAAAATAAAACTCAAGGCCAAAAAGTAAGATGATTGAACAGAAAAGGTATCAGTTACTTCAGAAAACAATTCATAATCCTGCAGTAACTGGACAATGTAAAAAGCCTGATCTAGTGAAAGACATCCCTGCCCATGGACAAGGGGTTGGACTAGAAGATCTTTCAAGGTTTCCTTCCAGCCTATACCCATGAGATCTGATGAAAATTTCACTAAACCATTACTTATAAGAAAACCAAAACAATAGACCTTCCCTCTTCCAAATTCTCAAATAAAATTTAATAAAATATGCTGCAGCAAAAAGTAAGGACAGAAAAGTCTTGTAACATCACATTACACTTTTCTAACTGGGGCTAAATGCTTTCAAAGGCAGAACTTCCCAAATCTATGAACACAGGAAGTGAGCATCTAATGACTCTTCACCAGGATTAAACCTCCACTATGTTCTTCCACATGCCAATGGGACCCTTAAATAATTCTGGTCTTTCCTGAGAGATTACTTCTTTCCATACCACAGAAGCTATGTTTGGATGCAAGGTGAACAGCTCAGTAACAGCATACAACACAAAAAACAACTGAAAGGTAATATGCAAGGCAAATACAGCCTTTTCCCAAGCCTGTCCTACTCAGTGATCTCTAGGACATGCTGCAATTCACTTTTCTCTTACTTAAGCATTAGTAATTCGTATGTGAAGGAATAATCTGGGCCATGATAATGCAGCCGACATTTACTGTTGGGAGGTCTTGCTATTCTAGTTCTTTAACAGTTTTCCATTAATTAACAGATTTTTTTTTTTTAACAGTATTGAGTATGTACAGTTTGGAAATCTAAAAGCAGCTACTGTCCACAAATCAGTACGTAAATACTTAACAGCCAGCTTTACTTACAATCTGATTTCTGTACATGAAGGTAAACAAATACTGAAATGGTTTAAATGTTGTCTACTATTGAATACAGGCAAGTTTTTCTTCATCATACAAGTAATACTCCTCAAGATATGTCCTCTTACATGCTGCATCCTACGTGCATGTTTTAATGGTTTTATAAATTTTCCCCTGCTATTTGAAAGGCACAGTGTGAAAGTGTAATGATAATGATAGAATGGTAACAGCCCAAAAATAGCTTCCCACTAAATATTTACAAAAGTATAATCACAAAACTGTTCAAGATGCAACAAGAAGGATGTTAAGGAACACCACTATGGAACAGTAAAAGCATGTAAATAATGATCAGGAAGGCAAAGGGATATAATGAGCTGTAGTTTACAAGAGACAAGAGAAAATAATGGAAGATACTTTATTTAAGAATGATCAAAAAAAAATCCATTAAGAGTTACAAAAAACAAAGAATGCACAGAAGGTTTAAGTTTTCCATACCTTCTGGGATAAGAATGAAAACAAATCCTAAAGAAAGTCATTATATACCTGAAGAAATGTGCTGAGGACAGGAAGATCCACTGAAATTCACTCATCGTATTTAAGGAGACTGTCTTAATCAATTTACATTGAAAACTCAGGAGTAACAGGAGAGGTCAGCACTCCTATTAAAAGGCATAAGGTTTTCCAAACTACAGACCAGAATATTTGGGGATGGGGAGTTAGAACAAGACATTAATCATCTTGTAAACACCTAGAAGATTAACATGTGAGATGCAAGGTTTAAGGTTTTTTGTATACTTATCAAAGATAAAACAGTTCCATGTAAAAGACTTCTGGCAGATTATAGGGTGTAACCAATGAAGCAAAGTATCTTAACATACGAATAAAATGCAAGACTCACCGTTTGCATTGGCAAGGTAAAAAAATATGGTATAGGAATCATGGAGAAAAGGTCCAAAAGGTAGTTATTAGGAGTTTGATAATCATCAGGACTTGGAAAAGTGTGTTAAAAAGAATATTTTCATTGCCACAATAAAGCAACAGAATTAGAAACAGATCTATTAAGAAGTAAAAATAAAATGAATAAATTCCGCAAATGATACCAAGCTTGGAGTTTTGAGCACGGGCTTTTTACTGCATTCAAAATTACCTCAAAAAGAAGGAAAACAAACCCTGAAAAAAATGAAATCAGATGAAACTCAAAGGCAAGTACAAAAAGAGGGGGGACATCCTCACTAACATATGCTTTTGAAAGAAGTTAATAGAAGCACAGAACATAATAATTGGAATAATGACCAAGCAGGAAGATAATGGAAAATGATGTGGGGTTATGGCAGACTAGAAGTCCAGTCTAGGATGCATAAGCAGGACGTGCATTGTATAAAACCACACAGAGAACTAAGATTCTTTTGTAAACAAAGACCAGAGATCATTTGCTGATATTGGTACAGCCTAAGAAAGAATATTGTGTCCACTTTTGTCAATCCTTATACAGAGGACTGCAAAAGGCTGTAAAGGAACTGAAGGGGAGTTAACAGGAGCAGGGATATGAGAAGCAATTTGTGCTAAAATAGGCTGTCAGGACCAGAGACTTTGGTCTTTAAAAAGGTTAGCCTAATGAGACAGGACACGTTCTCTCAGAACATAAAAAGCTGTTATGAGCGATGCTGATGATAGACAATTCCTCACATTCCCTAAAACAGCATAAAAATTAGCTGAATTAGGAATGAAGGTTAGGTGGCAGATTGGAAAAGAAGTTCTAAATAGCAGTAGTGATAAACTGACATAATATAGCTCCTCAATGAAGCTGAGAAATCACCTTCTCAAGAGATTAACAAGCTAGACAAATATTTATTACAGTAGATCCAGCTGTGGATCCTTTACACTGATCTCTAAAATTCCTTCCAAGCCTACCTAAAATCTCTTCACAAATTACCGGAAAAAATACGCAAAGGCAGTAAATTAAGCCAAAGAAAGAGGACTGAAAACAGGAGTAAACCAGAAGCTCTGAAGATACAGCTTAACATTATTCACTTCAAAAAAAAACCCCAAAAACTTAACCATTACAAAAATGCACATTTTTTTCCTCCAAATCGGTTGTTGCTATTTTCTCTTTAAGCTTTAATAAAATAAAACTGGTCTTGCATGTGTTGCTGATTATCACTGTAGCCATGGAAAATTCAGTAGTTCAGCATAATCTGCTTTCATCTGAAGGCACTGTACATTTCCTGGTTCTTTAGCTACTTTTGATTTTAGAATTCGCACTGCTCTCAAAACATTAATGTGCACTGAAGCTCAGAACTGCAAACCTGTTAAAATGACACTAGAGATCATTTCCTATTCACTGGAAACTTCCAAGGCCTTTATTAGTAATCTTTGCTCCTTAACAAGGGAGTGAGAACAGGCTGGTAATTTTGACTGTCACTTTCCCGCAGTCATTTATCCACCAGCTCAGATGGAGTTTGCCCAAGCAATCAAGCAGAACAGTGTAAGTACTAGAACTGCAAAAAGACTATCTAAAAATGCTAAAAAATAAACCTGTGCCTGGAATTGTCTCTCTGACACCCTGAAAAAATGGAATTACCTACTGTTTCAAAAAAATCCAGATGCAACACACAGCCTTTTATACATTCCTCTTTTCCCAAACAGGGTTTCCAAAGGCTACAGCTGCCGGACTAAGAGGTAACATCAAGAACAGATAAAAGCTCAGAGGGCTCATCTGTGCTTCAGGAAGGACAGAGATGTACAGCCTATTCTTAAACTCATGTTTTGACCACAAGGTCATCCTTGTTCCATATTAATTAAGAATCCCACTTCTCCATCATGAAAATTATTCTATACATTTTTTTGTAACCTCAGACAGTTCAGTCTGTGAAGCTACTGTCAGCAACTATCCATTGCATGTTATACCATCAGAATCACTCACCCTTCAATTCCACCACAAACTTGTTTTCGGATAAATGCATTTCCTATATATTCCTTCATGTAATGCAAATGGTTGTCTTTAAAACACTTCTAGCAAATAAATAATGGCCTCCTGATCATGTCATCTCCTGCCTAACTTCAAATCTGATGCAGCATGCTCTAATCAGCTGCACCACATGTTTCTTGAAATGCAAGTGCTGTACTCCACCATAATTCCATGAGTCCAGATTTCCAGTTAAAATGATGAATAAAACTGAGGTAATCAAAATCACATCTAACTATGCAAGTAAAAAATTTGGATGCACTATGGAAAAATCTACATGTAAGTATGTTAAAATACATAAATATTTAAAATGTTTAAATATATAAAATAACAGAAATAACACTTCAATTCCAATTCCTGTGTCAGGACTCCTGATAGAACATTCTAGATTTTAAAGCAGAACAGGAATTTTTTCTGGATGTTTTCTGCTGGAACTCAATACATGTTCTACTAGGGACTGACTAAAGTAATAGTTCATCACTTGTGAAATCCATGATGATGAGGTAATATCAAAACGTGAAGTCTTCTTGTCAACTTCAATAACAAAAGATATTTAAGAGGTCAATAGCCTTGGCGTCTAGGACTGGAACAGAGCTTGACTCTCCTGACAAGCCCAACTAAAACTGTTTGAAAACTTCCCCCCAAAACAGGGAGAAAAACTAACCCCAACCCACCACATAACTGGCTGTCCTGTATAAAAGAGACCGGATTCACACTTGGGACAGACATTAAGCACCCACTTTTAGCAGGGGTTGAACCTAGATGACCTCTGGAGGTCTTCAAAGCTGAATTATTCTGTGATGCTACAATTACTTTTGACCTGAGCATATGGCAGGTCAGCAACATTAAAACCAGTTTTTGTATCAACGAGTCCAAAAACTTCTGTTCTTGTGAAGATAAAGACAATCCTTGAATAAGGAATTTCTTTACTGTAAAAAAGTATGAAGTAAAACAGTAGAAAAGAAGTGTTGACAGGAACTTGCTATCTGCAGATTTTGCAAGACCTACTTCAGCAAGTCTGGTGAAGTGAACGCCTATTGCAAACTGCTGCTGTAACTACTCATTTTCCAAGTCTCTGAGCAAGACGTTTGTTCTGTGCACGAATCTATGTTAATTAGCTATTTCTCCTACAAGATTAGTTAGGACCTTCACATTGCAAACAACTGCTACTCAAAGCTGTGGGTAGCCTTTATCAAGATCTTTGGGCTTCTTTCATTGAAGAGGAGGTGACGCAAAGAGCCACAAAAGAGAGCAGAAAATGTCTTTTGAAGGATTTTTTCAACTACTTCATCAATAAATTAGTTTAGTCATGGAAGAACTTTTATTTCTTTAGTCACTAAAATCCAGTTAATGTGAAGTTTAAAAGACATCAAGGCAACTGCAGAACCTTGTTTTAGAAGCTGCTAGCATGTGAATTCATTACAAAATTTAAAATTTCTATCACATTTGACCACAAATGGGGAAAATAAGAGCTCTTGATTTCTGATCTGTTTATCTAGCTATAAATTCCACTCAGTGGGTGTTGTTATATCCTCTGCTTTATGAATCAGTTTGCAGAAGCTTTTAATGCTAATTGCAAGTTATATCAGAAGGAACTATATTTAAAAATAAACATTACATAATATTAAGACACCCCAGAAAAAACTCCAAACTATTGCAGCTTGAAGAGACAAACATAAGCAATAAATACTTTTGTTTGTACACAGCACCTCAGTTTTGCCTCAGTCAGGAAGAACATCACCTTATCAGTGTCTGTGACACATTCAAATGTCATGTAAGATCATAAAAAAATAAACATATTATGTCACTTTGGATAGTGTAAGACATCCTGTGCCACACACAAAAGAGCATGACTTAGAGCATGACACAGAACGACTGTGATTAAATCTGTTTCTCTTAAACTGGAAAGCATTTAGTATTTCTGTCCCTAGAAAACCAGAATATACACACATACACACGCACCCTCACACACAATGACAGGCTGAGGTCGTGGCACTGAAAGGGTATGAAGGACAAGAACAACGGCTTCTATGAATAAATCAGCAGCAAAAGAACGTAAATGGGGGCACACTGTTGGTGGAGCAGGAGACCTGGGAACAGAAGACTGGCACTTCATGCCTTTTTCCTGTTGTCCCCTGGGACAGGGGGGGAACAGCTCCACCCCAGGCATCCTCCCAGGATCCATCCGAGGGGCATGAAGGAGCCAATCAAAACCATTACCAGCCTGCTCTCCACCTCCTCTGAGAGGTCAAAACAACTGGGGGAGTCTCCTGATAAAAGGAAAAGGGCAAGTGTTCAACATGTTCAACAAGGAGGACCTGCAGAAAAACAGGCCAAAATGCCAGTTAAGTTTAGGCTCCTGGATACCATTACCAAATAAATGGAGAATAAGATAACTGAATAAATTGATCAGAAGTAAATTGTACGTAATCAACCTATCTTCTCTAACGGGATAACTGTTTTAGTGCCCAAGGAGTGAGCAGTGTTGTTTATCTAGACTTCAGCAAGGTATCCAACACAGATTCCTACAGTAATTGTATGGGCCAGTTGTATGCAAACAATCAGTTGAGTGAAAACCTGGCTGGACCACCCAGCTCTAAGCATCATTGTGATCAGCAGAATCAAGTCCAGCTCGGCAGCTGGTGACCACTGGCATTCCCCAGGGACTAATAACGGGACCGATACCGGGACCAACGTGGTTTGTTTTTACTAATGACCCAAAAGCAAGGACATGGTACCTTAGGCAACCTAATGGATAACACAACCAGGGCAGTGGCTGATACACTGGAGGGCCGAACGGCTATTCAGAGGGACCTGGATAGGCTGGGGAAGATGGGCTGAGAGGAGCCTCATGCAGCTCAGTGACACACACAGACTCCCACATGTGGGATGGAATACCACCACACACCAGTAGAAGCTGGCACTTGCTGAGTACACAGTAGTTTTGAGGAAAAGAATCCGAGGGTCCTGGTGAACAAAAAGCTGGTCACAGGTTGGCAGTGAGCCCTGTGGCAGACGAGTATGACAAGAGGCAACAGACACAGGTTGCAATTTGGGAAAATGAAATTGGCTCTATGGAAACATTTTCTCCACCACTGTCAAATGAACAGGATGCCCAAACACGGCATCTCCACATTTAGATATTTTACAAATTAAAGTCTTAAACATCGTCTAATTGAAGCTGATTATAAGTACTTTAGCAGTTTGGACCAGAAGACCTTCATAGGTCCCTTGCATCCTAAAATTATTCTATGATGGGTATTTGTATTCAATTCTGAAAATAGCTTCAACCAGAGCTCAATTACTGACAGGGTGCCATGTACATCTCCAGAAATACCACAAATTATTTGGCTAGACATTGCTGTTAGAAGAGCTGACAGGATATTTTGTGAAACAATATTTCATCATGAATTGTATTATCACAGTGTCATCGATCATGGACCGGGGCCTGTCTGTGGAAGATCATGACTCTGTTTTGTTTTGTACTGCAGTCAAATCTAAGATAAGAGACGCCTGACAGATAAGCACAAATTGAAATAAGCAGAGACAACAGCAGACAGTATCACAGGCATTCAACTGGAACCTGGTCTCCTGCGCATGTGGTGACTCAGACTTCCTGGCTAGCTGGATCCCCATTAACGGGAAGATGGAAGGCAAATGAAGGCAGCATGCAAGATGCTTAAAACAGAAGAGAAGGGTTTATTCACATCATAGAACTTATTGCCATGGGATGTTTCTGCTGCTAAGGAGTTTACACTGGGCTGAAGGCTATTTGATTCACGGGAGATAAAGCTGTCAAGGGCTGTGAGATAGAAAACCATCACATCTTACCTCAGAGACTCCCTGAGCTGCCCTGTCTGCCCAGGCTGGGAACGTGGAATTGAATAGGCAGAGTCCTTCTGTATTTTGTCCCAGGCACTTCTGAGCTATTGATAATTGCTGGGCACAGCAAAGTTAGGCTAGAAAAACCCCTAATTCAATCTAGTGATCCACTTTCATGTTATTATTTTGGAAAACTGTCTTTTCATGCTCACACAAGATGCTTTAATCCCTACAAAAAATTACATGGAAATAAGACAAGTTTCTTTCACCCTTGGTATTACACGCTCTGGACAAAAGAGAACATCAAGTGCCAAACTCAAAAGTATCCATGGAAAAAGAGAAGAGCTTCAACAACAGAGACTAAGAAACCATTCTGAAACCAGCAGTACATTGTATCTTGCCTGTCATCCTCCCACCCTGAAAGAGGAGCCTTGCAATTTGGGGCTGGAGGAGTAATTTGTTGATGAGATGGTGGCTGGTCAAAGATTGGACTCTGATGATCTTGGAGGTCTTTTCCAATCTAAATAATTCTGTGAAATGTGAGAAAACAGAGGCTGGATTCAAATGCCAGCTTCGAGCTTGCAGAAAACATTTGAAAGGACTTAGCAACAGTCCTGTGCAATAAAGCAATTTTTCTAATCTTTGCAATAGACGACAAGAAAACTATTTACCATTTAGTGATGTTTGAAAGTCATAGTGCATCTATTTTAAGTTAACTTTTACATCTTGGGAGTGGCAGTACAATTGCATAAACATACAGACATATTAGAAGGAAAAAAATTTCAAAACTTAAGGGGATAAAATAGAACAAAGGTTGACTGCCCAACCTTATTTCACTTCCCCTTCGACATGATAATCCAGCATGGAACGGGGTGCAATACTACTTTATGTACTCCTTCCTGGATGTAACTTCACCTCTTGCTCAGTGAAAACAAACCAAACGGAATTCAGTGTATAAAATTTCTCTTGGGTAGTTTAAAAACTAGTTTCAGGTACATTCAGTGTTCTAGGAACTTGATTTTCATTACTGCACAGACAATGTAAAAAACACTCACACTGCAGTTTCTGAAATACCATGACTGATTATCAATTTTACAGCTGGTTAAACCTCATTCTAGTTAAAAAAGGCCATTTGTTGTGGTAATACTCTAGATGATAACTCTGAAATAAAGTAGGACACTTGGTCTGGCATTTGCATAACGAGTTCCCAGAACATTCCTCTTCCCAGTGTTCTAGCTGTAGGTGCAAATCAAACAGTTGGGTGTGCTTACGTATACAAGATCTTTTTGTTTGCATTTCTGAAAAGGAATCACATCAAATTGGCAAAAGACACTGTAGTCCTTACAGAAGGGACTCAAAATCATAACGAAGTTCCCTGGACTTTTACTGCTAGGAGTGAAAATAATTTCAAGTTATACTCATGCTTTATATATAAAGATTTATCTTTAAGAGAACTCTAGTGTCTTTTTTTTCCCCAGACACCTCAATTTTCAGTATCTGAATTTAGTGTTATTCGCACAATTTCACCAACCTAGAAAATAACTATTTTCCCATCCAATTCAAAAAAATACTTATCTCTACTAACACAAGCACTATTTTGAAATTCTGAAATTAGTGCAAATATACTTCTTTTCACAGTAAAGATGATATTCTTGAGCTATTGTAAGCTCACCCTTCTGTTCATTATGGATGAAGTAAAATCAAAGGTTTTGCTCTACATATGCACACTTGTCCTTTTATCCATGAGTAATGTGAGTTTCAGATCGACATACAAGTTTCCAAGCTCTCAAGAAAAAAAGCTCATCCAAACTCATCACATTTTGAAGTCAAAATGCACCTTCACTGTCTTTTACTCTTCAAGAGAGTTCCTGGTTCCTAACCTCCTGTACACAAATCAGGAAGATGAAGGTACACAGGTGAGAGATAAGAAGATCCCCATTTTTATTTTCATCACTTACAGGTGCAATGACCCACCATGCAGCTTACCTTCTAACATTTATTTCTAAATGCTGGTATCATCCTATACTACACACTATGAAATTCTATCTTTAATCCATCTCTTCACTCAGAATGCCATCACTCTCAGTGGAAATACTTTAGTTACATACCAAAATAGAACTCCTAGAAGCAGTAATCCTTTATGCTGACTCATTGATCTGAAAAAATAATTTCAGTTCTTCGAAAGCATATACCTAACTTCATTATGTGCTCACGTTTATGTGTACTTTTCAGAAACACTGAATTACAGTTACCACAACAACTACTACTCCTGAAAATTCATTAACGTGCAGCTAATCCCTACTATTCTGTCTGATCCCACGTGACTTTATTCCAGGTGAAGAGCAAACCTGTCATGGAAACCTGTTTGAAAAGTAGGTATGATTGTATTTGCCTAATAGCAGCAACATAAAACTTGTTCTACAAAGGATCAGCAAAGAAGTGTTAGGCTAAGAAATACTGCAGTCATCGAATTTGAAGGTATTTAAGACCTGAAACATTAATTATGAAATATTGATGAAAGTTTGGCCTGAAAACAAGATCACATTTGCTCATGCAAAGGATTTGGAAGAATGAAAATCCACAGACAGGTTTCTACAGTAAATCATGATACTGAAAATCCAAGTTAGTAGTAAAATGACCATAAAAAACAGGCCAGGGTTTTAGCAGACATAATGCAGACAAGAAAGGCAGTCAGCAGTTAAAAAGATGAAAGGGTAGAAAAGGATTACAGAGGGAAATGCCACAGATCATTCCAAACACATTTTGAAAGGAATTCTAAATATTATCACTTAGACTTGGGCAAAAGGAAGAAAGGAGCAGTTAAAATTATTATGGCTTTTTCAATCTGAGTGGCTTAATTCCAGTTATAAACCAGTGTTCATGCATTGATTTTAATTTCCATTACTACTAAACTATATGATAAATTAGGTATTAATTTTTTTTAAAAAGAAAACAAACTAATTACATGGAAATTTAACTCCTTAGCTACACCATTGATCAATAATGTTGGAGAAATAGAAGTCACTTATTTCAAAAATTATCTTTCCTGTAAAAGTCTAAAATCCTGCTAACACAAACTAGTGCTAGAATTCTAGAACTGGTGTTAAAATTCTAGAACTACTTCTAGACTTTTATGATCTTTGTTCATAAATTTCTTTGGTAAAAGCACCATGCAGGTTTTTTGCAGGTAGTCCTACACACATATGTAAAAAAAAAAATAGTCCACAAAGCATCATAAATTGACTCAGATTTGATTACCTCTTATCTGAGTCCTTCCCAATATCAACAAGTGAAAAAACCATGTGCCTTGAAGTTGCTTGTTGAGCCAGCAAGATAGATGACTTTCAGGTCATTCACCAGTACATGTACATCAACACAGAGTATGATTCATGATTTGTAAATTGTTTCCAGAATTCTCCACATTATATCCATGGGAATAATGTGGGGGAAAACAATCTGAAAATGAAAGTTTATTGGTTTTTTTAATGTTAGGTTAGTGGTTGGACTTGATGATCTTAAGGGTCTTTTCCAGCCTTAATAATTCTATGAAAAGCAATCCAGTAGGCTCACAAAACAAGAGTAGGGGATGCCAGCACCTTCGATGTAACAGCACAGACAAATGGGGAGCCTTTCGGGTAGACAGCACAGGCTGAGTAGGGTACAGGTCGAACAATAGTAACAAAAAAATGGGTACAGGTAAAAGAAAAAAACCCCAACTCTAAGAGTACTCTTCTGCCAAGAGGACAGCCCTGATTTCAGAATCACAAGTGCCCTGAGTTCTCAGAGAAAGGTGTACTACAACAAACCAATGAAGTCTTCCCTGTGCAGATACCCAAAGCAGTGGCTGAGCCCCATGCAGACTATAGAGCTGTACTTTATAGCTATGGCTGTTTCTGAGTAATACCAGCAGTGAAGACCATGCCCAGAGCCCAGCTTGGCCTTAGCCCCGCACTGCAAATCAAAAGGTGGATGATCTCAACAACTATTACTTGCACTTGCCACTGTAACTTGAAACGCAGACACATTTCTAGGCGGACACTTCTGGTGCACAACTACACCAGATTAGTGATGCAATTCCTTGCTCCTCCCACCTGTGAATTTTCACTCTATATCAATGTCACAGCTCGTATCTCATCCATTCTGCAAACGCAACACTCAGCTAAGTAACTAACATGCTTTGCTGGGAAATTGGTTCAGTTCAACAAAAATGCTGCCTTACCATCCCTTTACTGGACACCGTGACCCCCGCGGCCAGGGCCGTGCAGCCCACGGTTCATTGCTGAGAGCAGGGCCGCAATGGTGGCCAGAGCAGGACACAGCCACAGCGGTCCTGTCCTCCACACTCACAGCTATGGTCAGGAACAGGGGCTTTATGTCCTTTTACACATTCAGGAATAAGAACCAGAATTCCCCCTCTATGCCGAGAAGCCTTCGGAGTTGCTTCTCCAGCAGTATTTGCTGGCTCTTCCCTGCTACATCATGGCAACCTCTCTTTGTCTCAAAATTATAAAAGGGAAGGAAAAAAACCACATCCCCAAGACAACACCGCAGACATTCTCAAAACCAGGAGACTGTCCTTCAGCCACATATGAAAGCCAATGCTGTCCTCAGAGCAACAGCCTTATCCTTATCTCAGACATGGAATTCTATTCTAGCTGTACAAACATTACCCTTCTTTACCAAAATGTAGTTTACCAGAAATCAGGGTTGTTTGCCAGGATGTACTGCTTTGCAGATCAATTTTACATTTACAGTTGTAATATTCAATTAACAAGAACGCTAATGAAAATATTAACTCACTCCCTTTGTCAAGCAGAAACATTTTAAATATGAAACCTCTTACTGGCACAATTTTAGATTTTCTGTATTTAAAAAAAGTGCTAGGAAAAAAGCTACTATGGGAAAATTAGCAATAAGTAGAAATCATTCTGAGCTGACATTTCCAACAGTCTCCCAAGTTCTGAAGCCACTTGCAACCATGCTTTGCTATATATTGATTTCAACCCCCTCAGTTACCTCAATTAAGATTGTATGTGCAAAATTTACATATGACATTTTCATCTTCTAAAATATTTAAGACGTTATCATCATACTTTGCTTCATTTCAAAAATCTTCCACTTACCACAGGAAGTAGCTGAATGAAATCACAATAGGGCACCTGCCCACCCCTAGCAACAGCTGCTCGAATACTACCCTCTAGTAAGTACATGATTAGATGGGAAGTTATTTAATTTCCTGATCAGCCTCAAATTTAAGATGCTATGTAACACAGAACCACCTGCATGATTTACCATTTGAATGTTTCTGTGAAAAGCATTAATTTTTAACAATATTAAGACTTGCAATTTATCCAAACAACGCATATGCCAAACTTAAAACTTCAAGTGTGCTGCCATACTTCACTAAACTGACATTCGCAATAGAAAAAACTAAAGCAACACTCAGTGTAGCTGTGACAACGTAAATCACGACACTCTATGAAAACTCACTTTCTGACTGACTGCATAACTATGGCACGCTGTAATTATGCACATTCTGCCAACCAGTCATGATCTTAGCAAACCAACTCCCTCATTTTAAATTTTCTCACCAAGTCAAAAAGGAGGAAGCATTCAGAGACCTTCATCAGCCCCTCCAAAAGCCCTGTGACACAGCTGCCTTCCAGCTGCACAACCTTCCTGCTGACACGTCATGTTCCACTAAAAGATCTAGGTCCTTCCCTGGACAGAAATGGACTGAATGCACATTTTAAAGCATGACAGAGGAACCAAGATCAATGGAAATTTATGCTCTGATGTTTTGGGCAGCTCAGAGGAACATGAAGTACTGCCCCTGTAAATGAAGAGGTAAGCTATTCTGCACAGCAGGCAGGAAAACGAGGTAAGTGATTTCAGAACTTCCACTTGCAAACCAAGCTGCACCAACTCTTTATGCTGCAGAAATAAGGAGGAAAGCTAAAAGCTCCTTACTACTTTGTGCTGCAATACAGCTCTTCAGTCAAGATCAATTTTATTTTTACTGAAGTCAGCAGAACTGTCATATTTTAATTTTACAATTTTTTAAGAAGTGGTGCTTTAGCTGAGCCAGTAATACAAAGTTAGAAGTAGGTTTTTAACAAAGCCATGCTCCTGTGTTCCTCTAATCTCCTGATTTTTTCTTCTTTGGTTTTCTTTCCTTGCTATAGCTCCCTATCAGCTGGATTCCCAGAGAGAATTTCATTGTCTCAAAACTGATCTTGCATTATTTCCATTATTTGTCATTAACTGCTCTCAATCGGAGATGTTTGACCACAGTCACATCTCTTCTTCAGAGCTGCAATGTCTTGCTCAGCCAACACATTTGCAGCTCTTTAAACTCATCTTATCTACACAGTCCATGTATGCTATTTTTTCGTACTATTAATATAGTTTTTTTCATTACATGTGAACAGATCTGCAACAATGCTTGCTGCTTTTCTCATCAGATCACACAGTGAAAAACCTTTCCAAACCTTCAGACTGAAAACACCACAAACTTTTCAATATTACGGACTTTTTTCCAGCAAAGTCAAGCTTTTAAATAATACTTTTCAGAATCCTTTAGATTACAACAGTTTAGCTGTTTATTTTTATCTCTAGATGCACCTACAGGCCTTGGGAGGACACCAGGAGTTTTTCCTTGAACTCAGTGCCTTCTTTACATTGCTCTCTGAAGGTTTGCTGGTTTTCAGTCTGCTCAATGGCAAAAAGCAATACTCCAGTTCTATTTTGCAGCTGAACAATGGCACTCCAACAACTTCACAAAAGCAGAGAAATTCCAAATAACTACTATCAATAATTGTTTATAAAGAAGTTCTGTAGATCTGTTGTAGGAAATGGTAATATCTCAGCATTTTCTGTGAAAGTATTACATTTATCACACAATTTCATTTAAGTTGTAGCTCTGTTATAAACATGTAATTTCCATATGCTTCAAAGCAAATGTTTGAGTGAGCACAACTGCATAGTGGAATTTGACAGAAGTACCCAATGTAACTGAAAAATGCTGTCAGTAAATTATCAAATGTTTGATAGAAATATTATTTAACAGCACTTCAAAAACTTGAATGGGGAACAGAAGAGGATCTAGCCTGGCACCACCTCCTAAGGAGGCACACACCACTGCATAAAAGACTGGGGTTTCATGAACAGAGCACCTGGGTGGCCATATGAAGTTGGAGCTTTACATTCATAGTATTTATTTCATGTAGTTTCTTGGAATGCAGTTTAACACAGAAATCTGTCCAATCTTTTCATTTTAGCTCTGTGATGTCATTTCATCTCTTTAACAAGATAACAACTTTCAGACAATTAAGCCCTTCATTAAAAAAGTTATGTAAATGAGAGCATTAATACATTCCTTCCATGACATTAACAATAATGCATCTACTAGATTTACAAATAAACCCCATGCACTCTGTGCCTCCTACATCGCCTACCTCCATGTATCAACATCTCAAAGTATCTGGCAACAAATTGTCACAGGTACTGCAAACATTAGCTATACAGAATGTATAAAAGTATAATATAATGACAGTTTTAAAAAATAAACTTGCTAAGTCTGAAACTCGTGCCTAAACATACTCTAGTCAGTTAAAATCATTTACACAGGATTGTCTTAAAGGTAAAATGAGAAAAAGCCTAGTTGTAGTGAATGACCCTTGGAATACATGATGAAATAGTTATTTGCTACATCTTTTGCTACGTTTGCTAACAAAGCCTGAAGAACTTCCACAAATAACAAGTGTTGAAATGTTGAAATTGTAGAACATGTTGGCAATTGCTCTGTTTCAATTCACTGAAGAAAAGCAATCAAAAATAGCTCTTTGGGAGGGGTTCCGAGATGGAATTACTGAACACCTTGTACTTTTCATTAAGAGTGACCAATACTGATAATTCTTATATAAAATAATTATCATTATATGGCATTCTAATATTCATGCTGTATCAAGGGCAAGTGTAAAAGAACCTTTCAAAGCTTGTTTCTTTTCATTTGCACCAGACTGCAAAAGACATCTGTTACACTGTTGACCCTATTAAGAAGCATTTGAATAAAAACCACAGAGAAATGGGAAGCTCAAGCCTATGCTACTGGTGATATCCACAGCAGTCAGGAGGGATGTGTCAAGAACTTACTCTACCCAACTCTTCTCAAAACAAATTTCGAAAGCAGGTTAACACTAACATTTGCCTCCAAAGCTGTGTGTGTTGCAGGCACCCAACAATGAGTAAATAAATTACAGCAACCCACAGTAATTTTCAGAGCTGCAGATTAACCAGTCAAGCAGCATATGTTTGCATACAGAAGTGATCTATTCAAGGTCTGAGGATGAAGTTCCAGGTCAGTCTAAACCAGTCTCCCTGCCCCCTAAACAAAAAATCCCCACCGCTCCTTTGCCTCAGCAGTGATGTCTTTCTCACCCTGAGCAAGCCAGTTTAGGGAGCTAAACTCGACAGGTCTTCTGCACTTTTCATTTTTGGCTATTTAGCTTCTTAAACCTGCTCACTGCAGGGTCAGAGAAGTAAAATCATCAGTGAAAAGGCAGCAGAAGGAATATAGCAACCAAGGCAGATCAGTCCCATGCACGGGGAATACTCCTGAGAAAATGTCATTTCATTCAAACCTGAAAAACAGAGAAGGGGAAAAACACCAACAAAGCAACAAAAAACTGTAAAGAACTTGTTTCTTTTATTCTACCAATACAACTTCATTTGAAAAGAAGCTGTATCAAATCTTTAAACTGACTGTTTCTTGGCATACTAACCAGTCTACTTTAAGAATAGAAAATACTTCCATAATTCTGTAAGAAAAATATGCTAAGCATACTACCAACAGCAATTAGTTTATCCACAGAAAATGTTCTCTGTTTCACTAAGTCATGGTTCACATCCAAATGGACAGATAGATGTCTCAAGAACAAAACACTCCCTACATATTTTAGAGTAATCCAGTAAGTTCATTTTTCACTTTCTGCCAAATTTAAAAAAAAGTCAAAATGTCCAAACAGTGAATATTTATATAAGGTCTTAAAAAAAACTCTTCACAACTCTTCACACATGCGAATAGTACCTTCTTTTGCTTAGGAAACAGAGCTGTAAATTTAGAGAGAGTGAATAAGTGGAAGACCATTTTTTAGAAAATCATATTGACACACTGCACAAGGGTCCCCTTCAGCTGCAAACACACAGAGATATATCAGTAAGGATGTATTTTGGGAAAAGATTAATATAAACTATTGTCCTCTACAAAGAAACAGTAACATCACTTCACCTCTTCAAGTAATTTTCCCTTCTCATTCTATTTAAGACAATGGTCATGACCTCGCTCATAAAGTGTTGTTTGGATTTATATCAAGTCGTTTGAAAGAATGTTTATCCCAAATTTCATATATCTGCACTGTCAACTTGAAAATCTCTTTCCTCCCTACCCTTTAAAAAAAAAAAAAGACAACACCCTGCAAAAATCTGAACAACGTTTTTCCTCCTCAACTTCCTATCCCATACTGCAGATAAGCCTTACTTATTCACTTATCTTAAATCTTGCTGGAGTGCTGCCATACAATTTTATGGACACGAAGATTTCTGGAGCCTAGTCCTGCTGTACCAAACACTGCAGTGTTACTCCACAGCCAGACCAGCTGTCTCAAAACATTTGCCTTTGGCTCCTGGAGTAGATTTAGACTTCACAAATCAATCTCAGCATTCCTTGAGGAGCTCAGCGTTCATCACAGCCCTTACGGTGTCACCATACCAGTGAGATCTCTCACCTGAAGACTCTGGTATATAATTATGTTCCTCTTGAGCAAAGAAGCTTTGCAAAACAGAGGTGGGTTTTATCATCCCTTTTTGGAAGCCTAAGATTTTGAGAGACTGGTCCAAAATTAGGCCATGAAATTCCACAGAATTAAGAACCACGGAAAAACTAACTATCTTTTCCAGCAGAAGCTGCCTTTCCTAGTTAGATGCTACATTTTTCCTATAGGATTTGTCTCCAAATACCGCAGTTGAGGAAGCCAGCATAACAACTTTGGGAAAAACGAATGTAATTCCCCAAACTCTAAACACAAAGAGAGCTTGCAGCTCGAGGGGGGCAGCCAGTGCCACAGGTCTGACATACTGCAGTTTTCTTCACTTATAACAAACTTATTTTTTAAACGAGTTTCATAACACTGAAGTGTGTTCTTTCAACAGCATTTGAAGTTTGTTGCAGAAAGTTTCTCCCACCAACAGTAAGAGGTTAGCGGTTACCACAATCACTTACAAAATTAGGGGTTAGGAAATACTACAATTTATCCCAAAATTTTGAAATCTATTTATTCTTTTTAGGATGACCTGTCTGCCTTTGGAGAAAAAGGAGAGAAAAAGATGATAGCTGGTTATTTTTTGACAGTTTGGGTCAAAACTGCTTTTCAAAGACTAGCCTAGTAAAGGTAGTGCAGCTTGTACCAAGATGAGCAAAGTGTGTATAAAATCAAAGTAAATTTCACTAAAAGCTTGGCAAAGTAAGATGAACATGAGAAAACATCTGTCACCCAATATCACCTGATTAAACTTATTGAAACACACAGGGGAAAGAAAAGACAGGTAATATATGTATTTCCTTACTAAAAATATTGAAAAATACTTATTATTATTTCCAGTGTAACATATTCATGTTTGTCATAAAGGTTGAAAACTCAGAAAATAAACGCTTAGATAATCATAGCAGAAATGAAGAGTAACACATTTTTGTAACTACTCAAGTAAGGCACATGAAACAAATCCCTGGCTAAAACTCACTTTCAGTAATGTATAGAAATACTGTCTTCCAAGTACACATATTTATATATGCAACAAGAAACACTGTAGACTCTGATCAATGATCTCAAAGAAAAGATGACAGCACCATGGAAAACATTTGATGTTTTTCAGACATTGTCTTTTAGGAAAATAAAATATTCTATCAATCTGTTCATATTTAAAGATGTGATAAATCAGTAATTTTAATTCTGTGTTTTTCATCACAGTGGCACAGTTGCAAATATCCCAGCTATGCCATAAGTTTCACCTGGATATTCTAGTAGCAGAAAAAAACATCTGGGAGTCTGAGAAAAAGAAAATAA
The DNA here is from genome assembly GCA_013389985.1 of Dryoscopus gambensis. NCBI lineage: Eukaryota > Metazoa > Chordata > Aves > Passeriformes > Malaconotidae > Dryoscopus > Dryoscopus gambensis. Next base: position 33,062 of record WEIT01027572.1, on the reverse strand, counting down.
AATCATTACTGGAGCTGGGACATCTGCCCTTTCCTCTTCCTCCAATTATTCCTCTACAAAGCATACAAAACTCACTCCAAAACCACAATAAAATACCTGAGAAAGAAGGGGTGGAATTCCACGGAAATAAGTTGAATGTATTACTGAATAACTGAATGAATTACTAAATTTCACATAAAGTAAACTGTTTGGCTTCAAAGCAGTAATGACTAAGCTCACAGAACTACATAGTAACAGAACACACATTCAAATATTAGCTCTTAGATGTCAGGAATCCACTTAAACAGAGCATTTTTTTATTAGGAAATAGACTTCATTTGTTAGCCTCAACTGAAATGGCTCCATGTTGCTCTAAGATGAGAAGAGAGATTAGTACAAAGTGGGTACAACAAGTATCTTACATATCAAAGAGATGACAAGGAAAAATTACACAGTCCTGGCAACAACCACCCGGTCCACGGCCCTGTGGACTGAAACAACCTTATGTCTAATTCTGGGCCTGTAAGTAGTCCTACCCACTTAATTGTATTTACTAAAATGTTTTAAGCTAAACATGCATGTAATGGCTTGCAAAACTGCACTCTAATAATATTTCTAAAAAACACTCCCCCTACCCCAAAGAGCCTTTCAAAAGACTTTCAGGAATCCATCTTCATGATTTTTAAAGTAATAGTTTTAAAAATCCATGTCTGGCTATCAAATCTGTTTATCTAGGGGAAAAGAATTCAAACAGCTGAAGAAGCTTCCCGCTATGACAGAGAAATTTGTATCTTTGGGGGTTTTTTTGTGAACAGATGATATAGTCACGTTTTGACAACATCTGAAAAAGTATAACAATACAGATTTTTGATGAGCTGTATTTGATTTTTGACATTAATGTTGTCAAAAAAAAAGAAATTGTATGAAAATAACTGGCTAATGCTATTCCCTGGGACCCCCACTTCTCTGAAAGAAAATTTCCTTTGGCTTGTCTGACCAGGAGATCCAGTATCTACAGAAATTCATCCTGTCATGGTTCCTGCACTCTAATGGTGAAAAAATATTTTTTTGTACCACCCTCAATCTATTTTGTTACCAAAACAGAGCTCTGAATTGCTTAATATCAGGCTACAAATAGGAAACAAATTGAAAGTAAAACTGACTGTAGTGAGACCGCAAGTGGCAATTCTCTCCATAAATTGTATTTGACATCGTTTTCTAACATTTTCAGCCAAAAAATCAAGAATACCGATTCCAGTTACTGCAGTGAACTACTGGCCTGCTGCTTCATGTGAACCTTATGAAGCCCAACAAAGCCAGGTGCCAAGTCATGGACGTGGGCTGGAGCAATCCCCACTATCAAGACAACCTGGGGTATAAAGTAATTGAGAGCAGAAGAACTTTGGGGTGCTGGCTGATGAGAGGCTGGACATGACCCGGCCATGTGCCCTTGTGTCGGATCCAGGGGGTGTTCTGGTGGAGTGCTACGACCTCCTGAACCGGCTCTAACAGAAAGTCGCTCGGCAGCCACTGCATTCACACGCACACGCACGCTCCGGAGAGCTTCTCGACAGGTCAGCGGCAAAGAGAGAGGAAGGGTCTGTGTGGAATTCCACGGCACAGGTTTATTTGAGCCCCATGCATGAAGGGCACCAGGGACCAAAGGCATTGAACAATGCAGAGTTCCACCTTACACGTGGGGGCGGGGAAGGCATCAGGGACAGGGGCAGTACATAGGCGGGATTAGGGTACGGGAGCCAATGGGAAAATCTGAGGGAGTGGCGAGGAACAAGGTCCAATGGGAGAGTGGGGAAGGGAGAATTTTCTAATGAAGGAGCAGATAAGGTGTAAGGGGGTGGGGAGGCCAACTGGGGCAGCAGAACTGGGATACATTTCCATAACAGAACAGGGCATTTTGGGGAAGGCATTTTTAGTCACCTTAACCTGGGGAGCTCTCTCAGGGTCTGTCCCTTTAGGGGACTCTCTCATTCCCTGATTGGGATATAAAGCCAAACATGTCCTGGGCTGCATCCAAACATTGTGGCCAGCAGGTGAGGGAGAGGATTCTGCTGCTCTGCTCTGCTGAGACCCCACCCACAGTGCTGCATCTAGATCTGGGGTCCCCAGCATAGGAAGGACATGGACCTGTTGGAGGGAGTCCAGAGGAAGGGCACCAAGATCATCAGAGGGATGGAGCACTTCTCCCAGAGGAAAGACTGAGAGAATTGGTTTTGTTCAGCCTGGAGAAGAGGCTTCAGGGAGACCTTACTGTGACCTTTTAATACTTAAAGGGGGCTAATTGGAAAAACTAAGATAACTTTTAGCAACGACTGTAGTGACAGGACAAGGGGTAACATTTTTAAACTCAAAGATGGTAGATTTATAATGGACATAAGGAGAAACTCTTTCCACTGAGGGTGTTGAGACACTGGTTGTCCAGAGAAGTTGTGGATGCCCTGTCTCTGGAAAAGTTCAAGGTCAGTTTGGATGGGGCTGTGATCAATCTGGTTTAGTGGACAACATCCCTGCCCCTGGCAGGAAGCTTGGAACTACATGATTTTAAAAGCCCCTTACAAGTCAAACCATCCTGTAATTCTGAAAGATTTTGCAATCACTACTGAAAATGATACATCAATAATCAGCTATTTTCTTAATTTGTAAATAGTACCCATCATTAAAAATATTTTTTTCTTTTACCAGCTGTAAAATTAAACATTTATTTTCTGTGGAACCTTCAGAATAATTTTATCTATTATAAATATACCCATCTCTCCATCAAAAACCTAGAAGTAAAACCTTTTTTCTTTAAACAACCTTGTCTCAATGCTGACAATACTGACGTAGTTGATGATGCTGTCCAGTTGATGATGTGAGGGTATAAAATTAGAAAAGGCTGCATAAATGTAAGGTCAAATTACTATTTATATAATTTAGTTCAGTCAGGTATCAAAGCAGGCTGCAGTGGTACCAGTCTGCTTTGTTCCGGTGTAACAGGACCCACACATTGGAGATACAGCAATAGTAACACGGCACTAAGAACAACTTTCAGCTAATCACTGGCAGCTAACAACTGAAATCAGTCATTTTGGCATTTCTTATGTTGACGGATCCCACTATTTCCAGAAGAAAATATGAGCCAGTATTTATCTTTAAAACAAGTATGTTTACTCACAGAATCCTGTTTTTTCCTAAAACAGATTAAAGCAATAGACTACAACACAGAAACCCCGTTTAAGTTACCTAAATTCAAACACAGGCAAGTACTAATGGGAATTGACTTCTTACTAGTTTTTTTGGAAAAGAAACTCTTTCCAGTTTCTACAATTTTCTGTGTACACAGACTAGTAAAACAGTGTGATATTACCCTTCAGTGTGATAGCAGAATTTATTTCATTCTTTTATTTGAATTCTCTTTTCTCCTGAGCTTATATTAGCATATTCTAGCTGAACTTCTCTGCAATATGAAAGTAGCTACAGTACTTGTAGAGCAGCACTCAAATTTTTTTCTTGGCCTCATGCTCTCTTCAAAGTTTTATCACCAACACTGTGGTAGGACATGCAGATGATGGCCTGAATTCAGAAAAAGCAGGCTGCATATTTTAATCAATAAACACACCATCCATTTGGAACCTAGTTCTTTGAAGAAAGGAGATATGATGTGGGTTTTTTAGTTCGCTTTGGACAGGTTCAGGATTGCGGGTTGTTTGGAGTTTTTTATGTTATTGTGATAGTTCATAGGCTCATAGAATATGCTGAGTTGGAAGGGACCCACAAGGATCATTGAGTTCAACTGTGGGCCCTGCACAGGGCACCCCAAGAAACCCACCATGTGCCTGAGAGCATTGTTCAAATGCTTCTTGAGCTCTGTCAGGCCAGTGCTGCGCCCACTTCCCTGGGGAGCCTGTTCCACTGCCCAACCAGCCTCTGGATGAAAAACTCCTTCCTGATATCCAACCTAAACCTCCCCTGACTCAGCTTCATGCTGCTTCCTAAAGTCCTTTCATGGCCGCGAGAGTGAAAAGACCAGTGTCTGTCCTTCCTCGTCCCCTCATGAGGAAGTTGTAACTGCAATGAGGTCTCTCCTCAGTCTCCTGTTCTCCAGGCTGAACAGACCAAGTGACCTCAGCAGCTCCTCACACGGCTTCCCCTCAACACCCTTCACCATCCTCATGCCCTCCTTTGTACACACTTAGTAACTCAATATCCTTCTTATATTGTGACACCCCAAAACTGCCCCCAGCACTCAAGGTGAGGCTGCCCCAGAGCAGAGCAGAGTGGGACAATCCCCTCCCTTGCCCGGCTGGTGATGCTGTGCCTGATGCCCCCAGGACAGGGTTGGCCCTCCTGGCTGCCAGGGCACTGTTGGCTCATGTTCAACTGGCCAGTGACCAGGACCCCCAGGTCTCTTTCTCCAGCCTCTCATTTCCCAGTCTATACACACGACTGGGATTGTCCCATCCCAGGTACAGAATCCAGCATTCATCCTTGTTAATGGTGATTGTTCTGCAAATCTGCTAAGATTAACGGAGAAAATGATTCAGGCTAGCTGTAATCCAGGTTAGGTACTCAAGGCAATTCACAACGCACCAGAACAAATATTGTGCCACCACCAAGGTGGTGCCCCAGGGAAGAAGGTGGAGCTACTGCTTTAACTGATAGTGAAACTGTTTCTGTTAGCCATTTGTTTTTAAATGGATCAATACAACGACTAAGGGAGAAAGACACGGGTTAAAAAGTTTCTGAGATCACTGAGGCTCAGTTTTTCATACTGAAAAACTTCTCTGTTCTTCAGATTTCTGAACATTTATTGCTCTAATATTAAAAGCTGCTTGGTATCTTCATCCAACACTGTACAATTTTATTGGTTCATTTACAAATTCTTCCAAGACAGATGTATTTTTGTTAAATACGTAAAAATTTGATTGGTACTACCCTTAATGACTGAAGCCCTTAAACAAATACAAAAATATACATACCTTTAAAAAAATAAAAATCAAGACTATTAAAGAATAATCCAGAAATTTTTTTCCAATTATCAAGACCACCAGAAGAATTTGCCATGTCCATTCCTCTTCTAAATGTGCTAGTCCTAAGGCAGAAAAGTTAAGTAGCTGACATTAATAATAATTATTGCACATATATCTGAGAACATATCTGTCCTCTACTGTGCCCACCTTTTCCAAGATAAAAGGGCCACCCTCTCTGTTGTATCTTCCTTCAGAGCATTATATACTGCCTGAGAATATTTAAGCCTGTCTTAATTACTGCTGCATTTACATCCACATTGCAGACCAGAGTTGTCTGACCCAAGCACGGTACTCGCCTACTTACTAAGTTCGTGTCTGCAAAATCTCATCTCTTTCTGCTTCTAGAAGTAATTCAGAAATAGGTACAGCATCCTACAGCATTTTTAGGCTTCTCTCATCCCCCATGGACGTTCTAACATCCTTGTCCATGGCTGACAGAGATCTTCAGAAAGGAATCCACATCCTCAGGAAGTTTGGTCTCCCATCTGATGATGAAGTACCTTGAATCTTCACAATGGCAGGACTATTTCACAGCCTTTTCAAGGTAAAGTTATTACAAGCAAAAGCTCCTGGGCACTGTAAAACTTGAACCAGATAAAAGATATTCTTCCCAATTGATAATAGCTCTGCAAGGTAGTGGTATTATCTTCATACATGCAGGCAATGAAATCCTGCCTTTCCACCTTGTCATTTAACAGAAGATATGCAGGACTGCCTTCACTGAGACAGCTAAATTAAAATTCTATCAGAATTTGTTTGCAAACTGGTATTATAAATATCAGCTGAGATTATGGTAGCAAAAAAGAAATTTTAAAATAGAAAAACTTTTTTCAGTTTATTTAAGCTTGTGTTTATTCCACCCTGATCACTTCCTTTTTATGAGCAAATATATCTTTGGAATATCAAGAATTAAAAAACTCCACAACTAAACTCCATAAAAATATGGCAAGAAATTCAGGGCTAGGTGAATATCCTTAATTACTTGGGAAAACAAAGCAAAACAGAAAACAGATTTCAAATTCCTCATGGTTTTATAAGTGGAAAACAGTTTTCCCACAGATAGTAGCTTGATGTTTCCTAAATTTTCCTTCAGCTTTGGCAACAGGTGATTCTTATATGGAAAGGCAAGAAAATACCTGCCTAAGACCTGAGCAGATTAATCCCCATAAGAGCCATCTGCATCAGTTGCTTCCTCAAGGAATCACATTTTTTACATGTGAAGAAAAAACTTGTGAATCAAGACCATTAAGGTCAGAAGAAGTGTGTGCATTTGGCTAAAGGTGTGGGAAAGAAAAAAATTTACACGTCTCTTGTAAGAGTACTTCTGCACACATCCTACATGAATATACGCAGGTGGAGAGCACACAACCATGACCTAAACAGAAGCAGGGCAGCCACAACAGTGTGGCACTGCCCAACAGCAAGCAGAGATCACTAATAGCTCTCCACTAAAGCAGAATTTAAATCTGGGGGTACCAAGTCCTTGTATCAACAAAAAACAGTTTAACAGCTTTACTGCACATTGAGTAGGTAAGAGCATGACACTGGTGCCTCAGGGCATTCTAGACAAAATTGTGTCTCTAACTGATTTGAGTTTCTTGCCGTTCCTGATTACTCTACATGGAAAATGTGCATACAACTAGCTACATACACCTCACTGTCAAAGGGAGTTCAGACATACAAAAAAATTTAAAAATAGATTATTGAATAGGGATACATTCATTTACTCAAAGATCAGCATTTTCAGAAATAACTCAGGAATAACATGAGATAATTGGTGCTCCTGTTGTTTCACTTGCTGCTACAAATGTGGCCTTGGAAACCATCATTCACCCTGAGCATAGGCAAGGTTCATTTTAAGCCTAAACTGCTGATTATTCTACTGGTTTTGACTTCAATCAGAGATTCACAGAAGGATTCACAGAATATTCTGAGAATCCTTTTATGAAACAACAGCAGCACTGGAACCTGTGTGTAAGGCCTCCAGTCCCCTCACTGTACCCACAGCAATGCTTTTGGACAGCCTTGGGCCAGGAACTTCCCACTAGGGACAGGGCAATACCACACCAGCTACAGAGCAGAACCCTGGCACAGTCTGAGTTACTGTTATTAGATACAAACTTACAGACTACAGTGATATAATGACTTTTTCATTACTTTTTTACATGCAAACAAAGAGATATTATGCTTCTCTCCTGATCCATATGTGCTTTCAGCATCAGTGACCCTATATTACAGCTCCCTATGACATTTGTTGCTCCCCTACTTCCATTTTAGAGGACAACTGACCCAACAGGGCTAAGATTTTACACATGAGAAAAAAAATCACGGCATGATGGCAGTAAACCCAATACAAATTCCGTAATTCAGAAATTTAGCCTGTGTATAAACCCAAGAACAATTCCTGTGTGCCAGGAAAGGAGTCCAATTACACAGCAGCCTCTTCTGATAGTTATACTTTAAAAATTAAGCATGAAATCAAAATAGAACTAAAAAGTTCTGTCTTAAAATAAAATTCGTCTAAGACTTTTCTTCAGTCATGCTTCCTGCATACTCTAAAAAGGCAAAACAGCCATTCCTCCCCCCTGTGACATTCAGCATCCACTTGATGAAACACATTGATAAATAGAAATCATTTCAGTGTACATTTACTTGGCTTTGATTTAATAAAAAAGTATTTGGATTGCAAGTATACTGCAATTTTTTTAATGCCCATCTGTCTGTAAGACACACTGCACATCTTCCCTCATAAATTTAGACAGTGTGATTTCAAAACATGAATACCATATTACCATGTGTACTTTTACCCAACCTATACCAAACATACTTTCAGCAATATGGCATAAGCAAAAGTCCATTCTATGTAGAAAACGTAAAATAAACTCTACAATTGGGCTCAATTCTGTCTCTGATTTTCTGACTCAGTGAAGTCCTGCAGTAGAGTCATATAAAATAAATCCAGGAGCTTTTTTATAATGAACAATATCATAAATTACAAAATTTTTAAGGTTATATTTTCATTTTATAGCTGTCAAAATTTGCCAAAGATGTTTTCCCAAGTATAGAGGGGACATTGGGGACTTACGGCACTTAAGAAACACTGCAAGGCACATGTGGGAACAAATACTGGTATTTCTTCTAAAAAAATGAGAGCACTGAAATAGTTTATTTTGACACTTAAATTGCCTTTCTTCAGAGGCAGCCAACCATTAAAATAGATGAAGTGATTCACACCTCATGGTGCTACTGTTTCAGGCTTCTATGCCCATGAACCATTCTTCATCATAGCATCCATATTTAGAGGTTTTCTTCATAATACTAACAAAAATAATTTCTAAACCAGAGAACTAGCTGGATGTCTATGATTAAAAGGAATTGCCAACATAGCATTTTTTCAGGAGATGTAGCTTATATTAGTGTATTTATTATTTATCTTCTAATTCAAGCTTAAAATATTCCTGACAGAGAACACTACATGCATACAAAACAGTGTTCATGCTGCTTCATTTGCTGTTACATTCAGGTTTTACCAGCAGAATTCTGACAACGGAGTTCTGCTGCTTCCCACCCTCACTGGCAATATTGCCACATTTGCACAGTCAAGAAAAATCCTTCAGTTCTGGGAAGATGACAAGTGGGGAATAAGGAAAATAACTTAAAAATACAATAAAAAAGAAGCACATTCCATATAACTAAACTAATACTGAAAAATGAACTTGAAAGTGACTAAAAAACGATGGCTTTATAAAATTTAAAAATTTAGTAATAAGATTTTTTTTTTAAATGCAGCTATTTTTAGCTTTCCCTATCAGATCAATAGCTCAATTCAGGAGCTTGTAATACCAGCATGGATGCAAGTCTTAAGTTTAACAGAATTACTTATTTTGTGCTCACAGAGAAAAAAATTTAACATAGAATGTTTAAATTAATAGCAGCAGCTGCAATACAATAATAAACTGTCAGTACCTCCTTGCCAGATGAGTAATTCAAGTAGTTGTTCTCAGTCACTTTTCATATAAAAGAACATAAAAAAAGATGGGGGTCTATTTTCTAATCCAGATTTTTACACCCTTAAGAGGTCATTAAATTGAACAGGCCAAGAAATAAAAACTATGGCTTAATGCCTAAGTGGGCTAACTTTTACTGTTGGAGGAGGAAGTCCCGAGATGTTCACTAAAGGAAACAGAACATGCATGCATACCCCTGGCATTAGAAAGGTTTTCATCATTCACTAGACCAACAGCTTCCAACATGGTATTATTTCCTGCTCTTCTCCATTTTCCTGAACTATTAGAAGGAATGATTCTATTCCTAAATTGAGAGACTTCATGGTTATTCTATCACAGAAGTTTAAAATTCCACAAAAAACCCCATAATTCAGAAGTCAAGCATACTTATAAAATTGTCTAAGAAGAGGTGGAACCAATATTAAGTAACCCCCTAAGATCTTTTATCTATTTACTGCAGCTTGTTTCCAACAGCTTTAGCTGCACATTCTAGAAGTCTATCATAATACAGCCTTCCATATATAGCAGATGGTGCTAAAAGTCATCTACAAACAAAAATCTGTGTCCTAAACACGCAACAAACAACAAGGCTTGTCTCCCTAATCTTGCACTTAACATAATCAGCACTAAACTGAAAACAGATACTAGAACAAGCCAGTTTCCGAAACCACAAGGAAAACCAGTTTAAAATTATTTTCTGTATGAAATAGAATGTTTTCATACCATAGGCAAGCCAAACACTTGTATACCCCTCAACCAACACCTGTGCTATTATTGTTTTTAGAGCATGATCTCTTTGGAAGTATGCACATGCACACTACCGTGAGTTTATCAATGGAGCACTTTTGATTTCAAACAAAAGAAAAATAAAGATGATCAATCAAGTTGTGAGGTAGCAACAAACACTAGCAGATTTCCACATTCACAGCTCATTCAATAAAAAGTAATTTCCAAAGAACACCCAAAAATCCTTCTCTCTGTATATTCCATGCTAGGGTAAATCTATGCTGTTGAGAGAGCAGTGTTTGATATTTAATCAGCAATTAAGGTACAGACTGTGGATGACTACCTACAACAGCAGTGACATGGACAAAGAACAATGATGTGTTAACAGCCTTTAAATAGTAATCAAGATTTTAGTTAAACTTTAAATAGCATTTGGAAGAAAGTGTGGAATTCCAGCATTTTTTCTTCTAGTTATTTATTTATTTGGTAACAGTAACAGTCAACATTATGTGTTTTGAGATTATAAAAAAGTAAGACTATTTGCTAAAGCTTAACTTTTTGCCTTTCATAGTTGTTCAAACATATTTTCATGCCTGTATGTGACCTCCTCTTCATTTCCTCCCGAACAAAAGTACAAGAAAATTCTTGTGTCTGGATGAGTCGTCCAAACTTTATCTTGCTTTATGTAGGATCCTGTAATTCTGTACTTTAAGTACAGACTAATAAAATCAGTACCCATGATTTAGAACAGTCAAAAGGTAATAAAGCAATCACTTGGTTTTCTGAATCCTCAAGGTTCAGAATTAAACACTTGGGCATAGCTTACTTGTGATCATTTTTTTTAATCACAGAAGTCCATTCTAAATATTAAATTATTGTCCAGTACATGTTAAAAATAAAACTTCATCATCTCCATTTCATATAGTTGGAAATGAAGAAAGATTGGTCTGAAGCCATAAAGTGATAGCAGATTAGGGTTCAGACCCTCCTGCACACCATTCTTTCTGTTCTCTGCCTGTACCATCAGAACAACACTATCCTAACAAAAATGAATGATGAAATGACTATGGAATTAAAGTAACAATGCTGCACACTAGCATCATAACTCATTCGTCTCCATCTGGGCACACAGAAAACACAAAGTGATTGGTTACTTTTTGCAGAAGATTTGACATAGGTAAGTCATTCTACATGAAATTAAATTAATGGAAGACAAGCATAATCAAAAACGCTGCCCCTGTATGTGGCAGCCAGATTGTTTTTCTTCTCACGTCTATCACCTTCCGTACCCTACAACAAATGAAGCAGAGACTGCACAGGAGGTATGTTTCATATGGCGATGAAGAAATCTGTGTCCATCCAACAACTAAACTCCATGATACTTCACAGACAAGAAAAGGCCCCTCTCTCAATAGCTGTAACTGTGGCACAGTTACACAGCACGCAGAGAAAAAGCTAAGTCCATACCACATAAAGCACCTGTTACAGACTGAGACTACCCAACCTAGCAAAATCTGGACAAAATGTACAGAATCACATTCTTCCAAATATTCCAAACCCTCTGCACATTAGGGGCCCAATCACTGGTTTAAGCGTACAGTCTTAGAACTCTGTGAGCAGGTAATGAATGTAACACTGCCAGTGAAGGATGCACGTGATGCGTGGCTGGGCACGCGGGCGCTCTCCTGGCAGCGCGCGGCTGTTCGGACACGGCACCGCTGCAGCAGCAGGAGCTTCACAGACGGTAGGTACGGCTTGGGAACTGAGCACTACATTCAACCTTGTGTTTACATTGCGAACAGCTCATTAAAATAAGTTTATTACTAGCCAAGTCTGCCAATACAAACATAGTATTCTTGTTCTTAACCAATGGGATGTACCAAGAAAAAAAGTATATTAAATAAATTTGCTACCAGAAACATTCGCTGCTGTTTAGTGTAACAGTTTAGAAGAAACCTTGGACACAATATAGCATTCTTCCCCCCAAAACTCCCCATGCTTATGGGTTATAAAAATATACAGATTTAATTTTTTTATATCTTTCATTATGTAAAACTCTATTACCAAATTTCAATCACTTTCATCTTTAAAATCCAAGGTCAGCTCCTCAGTAACACTGATATAATTCCAGTCATATTTTGTAGATCAAACACTGGCAAGAAATCATCAACTGATAGCTGTGGAGATTGGCTACTGAGGTAGCACTTTTCTTTCTTTTTCAATTAAGCAGCTTTTGTTATGGATTGCACCACTAGACAAAGAGCCAGATGCTTTGACACTGCTCCGCCATTAGTTAGAATTGAAAATCTACTTTAAAACACAGGTTCTGATGAGCATTTGCACACATTCCAAGCAAAACTGAGACTAGTAATATTTGGAAAAGTGAACAGTTCCTGAATTTTTATTCCTGCACACATAAAGCAGAAGAAAACTCTGCTAATTTGATAGTGTAGGTGTATTTTTGTTTCTCAAGTTGTTACAAAGATTGAACAATTAAAGGATAGTAATGACACACTCTGCAATCTGATCAACATAGATGAAATATTGGGAGTGAACATTCCTATTGTGAATACACACACACAAAATCTGCATGCATCTCGTGTGGCAGTAAAAGGACTGAAGCTGAGAAAAATGCTCTTTTTGCTCTCTTAAACCAGAAGTGAAACCCTTTAACCCTAGTGTGGAATAAGACAGAATAGAAAAACAGGTAAAACTGTCAGGAAAATAGAACTATCTTTTTTCAGCTAACTATACTGCTATATATAAATCCATCAAAAGGGAACAAAATGAACAAAAGACAATTCTGTTTCCTTAAAGATCATCTTTTTCAACTCTGCAGTACACGCTCTAAAATTACAGATCAAAAATAGAACATTTATAGAAAGAGTTAGAAACTAAAAGAGAAGTAACAGCACAGGAAATACAACAAACAAGAAAGGATTATTTCTTCAAGAACAGAGAATCATCTGGCCTTTGTTAGTGGGCAATGAATTTTAGATCAGATCCTGCTAACTGCTACATTTGCATCTCTTCCCTGTACTTCCTGGCTCAAATTAACACAACAGATTGTTCTTGCCGTTTCAAAATTATTTGAGGCAATAGATTCAGGAAAGTGAAACAACTTTCATATTAAATACGAAATACTTGGAAAATTCCTAGGGCTAAAATCCTGCAAGGGGATACATTGTATCAGCCATGATGACCTGGAGACCCTGAATTAACAAAGTTCAGCCTAGTGATCTGCTCAATTAACACTCTTGGTATAAGGTTGGCATCTACTCAGTTGACGAGATCGTTATGGACAGATGCACCTATTAAAAGCATGAGAGTCACAGCCTATCTGCAACCCACTTTTCATTAAGAGTAAAATTCCAGGGTCGTGCCGGAAAGGATCCATGTAGATGAACATCTATTCATGTTCAAACTAGTGTAAATACACAGTTTACCTGTCAGCTTTATTTAACAAAGAAATAAATGGCAAATTAGTTCCGTTTTGGTTTGTGGGTTTGGGTTTTTCAGGTTCTAAGGCATGTGCATTCTGAGGCACTTGAGCACTCTCCTGCTAATCATCTGTCCCTTTCTCAGTCCACCATGCTTGCATGCCAGCATAGCCCTCGCACTGTGCTCACAATTTCACTGCTGCACTGCCTAATTAACAGTTTTAAGAGCTCCTTCTTTCAAAGGCTGACACAACCATAGCAGAGCAGGAAGAATATACTCAACGTTTTACACCTCCAGGGTAATGTCAAACTCGAAATTTAACGCTAAAATCTTGAGGCTTGCACTGAACGAGTGCGTCCAAGGGCAGAGGCCAGAGCCTTTCTCCGGACAAGTGCACTCGAGCAGCTCCAGCCCAGGCAGAGCACTGCAAGGAGGAGGAAGGTAAGATGTACCAGAGCTGTTCGTCACCACCATACAACTCAAAAGTTGAGTTCAGCCTGTGCTGAAGTGATACAATTACCCATGGCAAGGAAGCGGAGGTCTGGATTAGTTTTACACAGCCTACAGTGACCTATCTGCTCTAGTTTTAGAGCAGGTAACACTTGCCAACGCATCCCTAGATAAAGTGTATTAAATACTATCGAAAATAACTCAGTTCATACTGTAGTTAGAGCTTGTATGCAAAATTATAAATGCCCAAATGTATTTGAGCACCATTAAACTCTCTTTAAATTTAGTTGTCAACTCAGAACTATTCGGTAGGAATGTATTTATAGAAGGGTTTCTTATGGATCACTCAAGGTCAAATACCATTAAGTGCTATCATCCATGTGTACATGCAGTACGCATAAAAATGTCACTTCATTAAATTAGTGGATGACACAACTGGCAGAGAAGCAAATAATAAGAATATGGTAGCTTTACAAAGTAATCCGCATGATCTAAATATAATACAGGAAACAGGTTTTCATAACCACTAATGCACTGTTACATGCCCAAAAAGAGTAAGACCATACCATAGAAAACTGTGACAATAACAAAATTATTTATCTTAGCATAGGCAACCTAACAACAGGCTTTCAACAAGATACAGTGAGAGACGGAGCACTCAGCTGACACCTCAAAGAGGTTGCAATAACCACTTCCCTTTGTGGATGTCTCTGCTGACACCTATCACGGCACCAAGTACACAGTTCTAGCACTCCTCTTTTCATCTCTTTATCAGACCACAACCAGAAGAACCCCACCAAGTGCTGGCTGTGCATCTGGCCTATGCTAATGAGTAGAAAGTCCTCCATGATTTTATTTAGCAGGAAAAGGGTGGTAATAACCATGCCAGATATTTCAGTTGGTTGGTTGTTTTTTGGGGTTTTTTATTTTGCCTTCAAAACTGCCTCTAAGAACAAACTGAATGCGGAGTTCTCCATCTCTTAATGCCTCTGAATTGAGAATGTATCGTGTCTTTTTCGAAGATATGCTTTAATCAAACACAAATAATTATGCTCAACATAGGCATTAGTAACAAGTGTTAAGGCACACAAGACAGCAAAAATCACATTAGAAAATCTAACAGTCTCTCTTGAGCCCTGAAGGGGGTGGGAGGAGCATGATCAATCAATGTATTTGGCTTCATGGATTCTCCTGCTGAAGAAACAGATGGATGTGGTCAGCCATCCTGTGGTCAGGAAGGTGCACAAAGAAAGTCTCTTCATTCAGAGCCACTGAATAAAACATCTCTTGATGACAGTGGAATTGCTGTCTAGAGAAAGACAGTTTATTACCTCAGCTTCTCACATCTTTCAAATTTACACCATGTGTTATAGATTGACGGCTACTTTTTTACTTTTTATGGCTTCCCAAAAATAAAGCATGCACGCAAAATACAGAATAGCAGCTGTTTATGACTTTTTACACTGTAAGGAAATGAATTCCATTTTGAATTCCATTCCACATTTTTAGTTTTGGTTATGTTATTTTTGGAGGATGAAATAGTGGCATTCCAGCTAGTCTTTTTAAGATGCTTTCCCTGACTCTTAGTTTGTGTTGCTGTATTTCTACTTTTAACTGAAAACACATTTCCACTTTTGAGAATCTACACTGAAAGTGAGCTGTAAACAAGTAAATTTTTCAATATGAGTATGATGTTTTCATACTCAGACTACTTAGCAGCACTCCAATGCAAAACTGATGTCAAATTGCATAAAGCAACAATAATAGAGACCAAAAGAAAAAGCTTTTAAAAGAAATCTGTTGTAAATATCCTAAATAAGAATAATAAATAGTTCATTGTTTCATACACAGATATGTAGAATGCACAAGCTAAGAAATTTGATTGATTAGCATTATATTTTACTTGCTGATAATTTTTAAACAATACTTAGAGAGCGCAGAGAACAGTGATGACCTTTAATGTAAAAAAAATGCATTTACAATCCAGCTAACACTCTCCCATGGTTTGCTTTCTCAATGTATTACATGAAGCAGTCTACATTGTTAGCATATAAAACGAACAAACAAAACAAGTTCTAAGCAGTCCAGTCTAAATTTTGTAGCTAGGATTTCTCTTCAGAAATATAAACATATTTTAGTGTATTCAATCTATGTCCAAGGCATGGGAGGTGAGAGAATAAAAGAATCACGCTGTTGAATATAAAAGCAGAGTGTGAAAAAGTCTGCTGGGGTTAAGTATTAACGTGATGCATTTTTCAGAATGACTGTACTATTTTTAAGTGTTCTTTTTTGGCCACAGGTCAAAGTTTTCCTAGCAAAATACCAAAGTGAAAATGCTGGGAGCAAAGCCCAGAGGCAGCTCTCTTTGCTTTGGCCTAGGCAAAAACTTATCTGAATCCAGTCAGATATGTAGCACTGTTTCCCACTCCTCTCCATTGACTGTGGCTGTCATTATGCCTCTGAACATCTCAGAGGAGTAACACAGCGCTACAGCCTCGGGAAGAGCATTTTTCAGATGTTATAGGAAATTCCTATAATCTCCACACAGCACAGGCATACATTCTGTTCAGTCAGTTCCTGTATTTTTGGCCAAACAGAACTGAATCATTTGAAAGCACAAAAAAAGACACAGTGTAAGTGCCTTGAGCAACTCTTGGAAGGACTGGCATTTATTCCTCCTTTATCTGCTCCTCGTAACTGGGATACATTGGAAATCTCGGGCCGACTAGAAATACAAGATTTGAAGACTCTAAAGTTCAGTTAAAATACTAGCTAAAATACTAATAATGATAACAACGATAACAATAGTGATAACAATAATGATAAAAATCTGTCTCTTGCTGCCTTTCTGGAGTTCAGATGTTTTAAATGGTGAAATCTAACTCCTTTCACACTTCTTCCCGAGGGCATAGATTTCTCACTAAAGTAAACTGTATTTCATACACTCACACGGAAAAATACTGTTTGAAACAGGAGACAAACGAATCAATTTGCCCCAATTAAAAATAAACGTGACCCTACTGGACCCCCCAGTTACATTTCTCCCTTAGGCGTGTCCCCTTTTTCTGAATTATTTCCACATCACACAGCAACCTCAGCTTCACCAGAGGACATTCCACAGGGGGTGAGCGATGGGCGCCCAGCAGCGCACACAAAGGCAGGTACTTCGGGAACGGACACGCTGTGATTATGAGCCGCGAAAGCGAACGGTGTGAACGATGCTGGGAGGGAAAACAAGGCGCTTTCCTCTCCCCGGATCAGATCTTGCCAGGGCCGTTTCTCACTTTCCCCCAAATAAGATGTACCTAATCGGGGAGCGCAGGCTCTCCTCTCACAGCGCCGTGCCCGTCCCCTCGCTCAACACAGCCCTGGGGGCGAGGGCCGCTCCCGCCACCTCCCCACTACCGGTGGCCCGGCCGGGGGCGTGGAGAGGATCCTTCGTCCTCCTCCAGGAAAGCACTTTCAGGACGCGGGAGCCCTTTCCTTCCTTCCCGTTCCCTCCCGCCCGCCTGAGGCGAGGGCAGCGCTCCCTTTGTTCCCCCGCCCAGCGCTTCCCCCGGGCGCGGCCGCCCCTCACCAGCAAGCTCTCCACGTTGACCGGGGAGCGCGGGTCGCGGATCATGGACTCCAGCTTCCTCTGGCGGCCTTCGAGCATCCCCGCCGCGGGCTCCAGCGCCTCGGCCGCCA
>WEIT01027572.1:695-15220 GCA_013389985.1 Dryoscopus gambensis | reverse complement strand
CAGCGCCCGGCAACAGCGCTTGGCTCGGCGGGGCCGTGCCGGGCCTGGGCAGGGCAGCCCCTCGGAGACGGGGCTGTGTGTGTTTCGGCTCGTGAGACCTCACCCTGCCCGCGTGGCGCAAAGCACCCAGGAAAAAAAGCCAAAAATATTTGAGAAAGGGGGCGAGCAGCGTTTCAGATAGAGCAGCAGTGCTCACGCGGTGAATCACAGGATCATGGAATGGTTTGGGTTGGAAAGGACAGTAAAGATCATCTAGTTCCAACCTCCGTGCTATGGGCAGGGACACTTTTCGCTAGGCCAGATTGATTAGAACTCTATCCAACCTGGCCATACCATGTCAGGGACGGGACATCCACAGCTTCCCTGGGAAACATATTCCAGTGCCTCACCACTGTCATGGCAAAGAATTTCCCCCCTAATATCTAATCTAAGCCTACACTCCTTGAATTTGAAACCATTCCCCCTTGTCACTACATGCTCTTGTAAATAGTCTTGCCCCATCTTTTCTGTAAATTCTTTTCAGATACTGAAAGGCCACGCTAAGGTCACCCCAAAGCCACCTCTTTTCCAGCCTGAACAATCCAAATTCAGCCTTTGCTCATAGAGAGAGATACTTCATCCCTCTCCTATGTGTATATCCTACATGTATGAGAGGGAGGATGGAGAACCAGACAGAGAGGAGCTGTGCTGGGGAAGATGCAGGCCACCCGTGTGCACCCTGAGGAAGATGAGCCTCCCCACTGTGCTGGTGGTGGGTACCGCCACCTTGCCGCACTTGGTGGGCACTTCAAGGAGACACGATGCTGTTTGTCAGACCCAAGCAAGAGAGGCTGCAGCAGGGAGGGTGTCACTGCTGCCTGAGTTGTGGCTGCAGGGATGGAGGTGGGGAGTTGGATGGTGGGGATGCTCCATGGAATGGTATGTGAGGTTGTGGCCAAACTATGATTCCAGCAGACCTGAGACGTGGCTGCTGGGCATATGTTACAGGGCAGAACAACAGAGACTGTGAAAGTGTCATTCACTGAGGTGGAGGGAGCTCAGGGAGGAAAGGTTAACATTTTACTGTGTTGACTTTCAGCTGATAGCAGGATGTCAGTGAGCTGATGTCAGAAATGTGGCCCAATATTTTAACTTTAAAGGG
The DNA here is from genome assembly GCA_013389985.1 of Dryoscopus gambensis. Classification (NCBI taxonomy): domain Eukaryota; kingdom Metazoa; phylum Chordata; class Aves; order Passeriformes; family Malaconotidae; genus Dryoscopus; species Dryoscopus gambensis. The sequence goes on along the minus strand of WEIT01027572.1, from coordinate 14,079 downwards.
AGAGGAGAGAGAGACAGAGAAGTAAATATGTGAGTCACTTGCATGGCTTTGAACAAGATCACTCAGTAATATTCTGAGTCAGGGCCCTGGTGCCGAACAACTCCCAGTTTGAGGGAAGGTCTGCTCTGAATATCGACCCAAACCCCATAACTGGATTCTGTTTTTACAGTCCACTGAGTCAAAATCCTCAAGCCTGACAGAATACGCACACACATGAACACTTTGAAAAGTCAAATTGGGCGTTATGATTCATGCTTTGCAGTGAAGTGCATTGAATTTGTGAGTTTCTGAAGGAATTGGTGAAATCTGTTTGGGAGAGGCACTGGTTATTTATATCTTAGGACTACTTCATTTTCAAAACAGATTAGGATCTGCTTAACTGCGACACCACCAAAAAAAAAATCACATAGTCTCTTTGAGCAGTTTACTTTGCTAGGAGATAAAAGAAATAAGTGTGACAACGAGTTGGGTTGCTACTAGGATTATATGTGGGTACTAGTTGGATCATGAAGTTACACAGCCTAGCAAAACAACAGTTCAAAGCTCTAAATTACCTAAAATAAACATGATTTCTTCACTTACAGCCTATTAATTGGCTAATTTTTATAAGTGGCACAACAGAAACATTCTGGGTCTTTTAAGGGATTTAAAATAGGTTTGGACAACAGACCAAATGGGAGGAGTGTGTCTGCAGTGATCAATAAGGAGCTTGTGCTAAGTTCTGTTACTGTCAACATTAATTTTGGGGGTGATTTCACTGAGCTTGGAGTTGGGCACCAGCTGATGTGATGATCTAAACTCTTGGTTTCCTCTTGGCTATAAGCAAGGTGCTTCTCTTTTCTTCAGTTTTTCTTATCTATAAGCTTTGTAAAAACTGATCCTTAGCTTATGTGATTAAATGACATTGTTCAGGATGCTATCTAAACAAAGGTAACAAAGAAATTCTTAAATAAGCATAACAGCCCTGTTTACATTAGAAAAAAAGTGTGATTGTGACTTCAAAAGCAAATGTGTGGAAACAGTACCTTCTTGAAATTCTTGCCCAATAGATCTATTCTTCTACCCTTCAGGACATATCTGTTTATTGACTAAACAAGTTTTACTCTGCTACAGGGACGAATTGACAGCGGTAGTCCGCTGAATTCCTTTGTATGATAGGAATCCTCAATGAAATCCTGAGCAGAAGATTTATTGCTGGTTATAAGTGACTATGTGACAAAAGAAGTACTCAGAAAGTTGGATTCCTCTCTCAGTGTTTGCAAAAAACACTGTTTTAACTTGCCCTAAAGGAAAAACAACACCACCTTCTGTGGTCTTTTTACAATTCTACTTTTTCTGCCTTCAGTGATGTAAATATCTCAGGGTATCACCTATTCCTACAATGACCATCTAAGGGAGAACTGTTCCTACTTGCTCTGCGTATGCTAGTTTTGAAGTCCCCTGCAGTGAATTGTCAAATGCTATTTACCATGTTTTGTAAGGCAAAGTCCAAGCCTTGAGCATGCCTGCTGCAGCTTTAAGCCTGTGAGTCCACCACTGGATCTTTCATCTCTTTGTCTGCTCCCTGAAATGCTGCTGAACTCTTTGGATAGCTACAGCCCATATATGTTTTAGGTGGCCCGAGGCAGGAGGGAATTTGCTGTTGACCGTTTTCAGAACTGGCTACATTTATAGGAACAGATTTGTCAGAAGTTGGTAAATGGGGCTTATTGGTTAAAAGCCATCAGCTTTAGGTTGTTCCTTTAGGGTACTCCATAGGGCTCAAGCCTATGCAGGGAGAAGAGAGATTTGGCTTTGGACCTCAGGCATGCTTTCACTACTATTGCAAAAGAAGCAAAAGGAGGCAAATTACCCATGTGTATATCTTTCTTAGGAGAAGGGACTGTGCTTTTAGCACTTGCTGCTGGCTAAGTAAGGCTTTTGCAAATCGTCTTTTTAGGCTGCCCACTCTGCAGATATTTGAAGAACATAAGAGCGCTACTGACAGGGGAGTTGATTCTGCTTATAGCTGGTGTCTCTAAAATTTAGGTTTAGCATCTCATGTGGATCTAGTCCATTTTTGTGTTTTGCGTGTGAAAGAAGTGATATCATGGACTATCTCAGTCTAGTGACATGAATCAACTCTATCCCAAATGAGAACCAAATTGTGACAACAGAGTAAGAAGGACAAAACACCTGTCAATAGTCCAAGCAAATGCAGTCTTTGAAAGCTGCCAAAATCAAACCGTGTCAGACTGCTACAGTCAAAGACAAAGGTGCATAACTATTGTCACTTGCCTGGGATGCTGCACTGACACGGACCAGTGTTGTTATGATGGAAATAGGACAAGAAGCCATTTTTTAGATAATGAGGTCTTGAGACTTTGGAGGGTGTAGCTAAAGATTGTCATTCTACCTCCAGAAAATAATGTAGATTTATGTCATTAGTACAGGGGTTTCTTTTAGATTCATAAATACGAAATAGGGGTGAAAAGGAATATAAGTTTATTGTGGGTTTTGTTTGTATGTTTGTTTGTTTTCATTTTCCTTTCTCACATGCTAGTGTTCAATCAGCCTAAGGGTTAATAAATGATTTTTTTGTGGATTAAAAATAAATTTTTTCTTCATTTTAAGTTAATGAAAACGGACAGGAAGAAAGGTACACAAGTTGTGTATCTAGGAGTTATGTTTTTGAAGGACTTGCAAAGTCAGCCACAATCTTTGTTGCTGATATACTGATCCCAGTGTTGTCTTGGGACAAATAGTATACTTATGTAAAGTCCACAAAAAAACTCCAAGCATTGTTTAACGTTCTTTCATTTAATTCATAGTATAGCATATCTTGCATCGTAACTAGAAGCTCTAAGTACAAGCAGCTTTTCAAACCCTATGCATTTCCAAACCAGCCCTCAGTAAGATTGACACTACCACATCAATTACTAGCATGGGCCAGCTATAAAATTACAAAACCACTCAGCCATCTGTATAATTAAATGCAAGCCAGAGTAATCAAACAAACGTTAAAGAAAATGTCTTCATCTGGGAAGCTTTGTAGGTAAAGGCCTATATCTACTGTTCTGCTTGGGAAGGGATGTACCTTTGTCTCTGAGGGCGTGCCAGGTAGCTGCTTCCCACTTTTTCAAACAACATCTATAGCTGATAAATACAGAAATATTAGTTGGTACTGTCTGTTGCTGTGTTAAATTCAGTACCTTTAGCACAAATACCAGAGAATCAAGAAAAGGAGGTGTAAATCAAAAGTGGCTGCACAATGCCTGGGTGTGTCCTGATGACGCAGGACTTAGTCTCTGCCTGGCTCTTAATTGCTTACATAATTCTCCCCAGCTGAATAACATTGCTTTTGTTATAAGGTAGTTTCATAGTTTCTTGGATGCATTGGGAAGATAGAAGTGAAGCTGTGAATCTAGGTTAATTGAAATGCTTACGTGATGGTGATGTGCCAGATTCTCTGCTGTAAGTCTCAGGAGGAAACTTGCAGTAAGTGTAGCTTGGAGAGTAAGGACAAAGTGACCTCGAGTCACTTTGGTGCTTTGTGCATTTAGGTGAAGCTTAGGGCTCTGTGGCCCATAGGTGTAAGTCACAGCAGTTTGAGAGGCTGCTGTGATTTATGAAATTCTTGCTGTTATGCTATCAGTAGGCTGTTTATACCTCACAGTACTTTGGAGCAGAGGAGGGTTTCCGCCACTCTTCTTTCTGCTGTGAGCATTATCTCTAAGCACTTCCTTTACATGAAACATTGTAAAGGTTGAAAAATCAGAAACATGCAGGAGTACAAAGCTGCTGGTCCCTTGGAAGTGCTGGCCAGAGCATCTCAAAGCTGTCTCTGCCTCCTTTTAATTGGGCAAGGAGACTAGGAATTGATTCAGACATGTCACTTGCATGCCTATAACAATCTCTTTCAGTGAACACATACCTGTAAGAACAAAAGCGTTTCTGATAGTTTATTCTGTATTTAAGATCAAATATTAAACTAGTCAAAATGGAACGCAAAATCCAGAACTGGGGAAATAGGCTCCATATAGAAAATCTGAGGAGAATCAGGAAGGGGGCTCAACTGGATACTGAATGGGACTTACAAGAAACGTGGCCAAAGCCCCATGTTTTCCCAGATGAGACATAATCTGAACCAGCATGTCCATCCTGATCCGATCTAGAATTCTTTAGCAGAGCAAGAACCCATGTACATGTGTATTGGTTTGTCACAGCCTGGTTTTGGGTAGCAGGGGGGCCACAAAGGTGGCTCCTGTGAGAAGCTGCTGGGAGCTTCCCACCATGGCCAGAAGAGCCAGTGGCTGATGGCTCTGAAGATGGACATGCTGCTGGCTAGAAGTGGGCCAGTAGAGAGAGGCTGGTAACGCCTCTGATGACATATTTAAGAAAATCAAAACAAAGTCAGAGGTTTCACTTCTAGTCAGAGAAGAGGAAGAGGTGAGAATTTGTGAGGGAAAACAACATGGTGATACCACGGTCAGTGGAGAAGGAGGGGGAGGAGGTGCTCCAGGTGCCAGAGACAAGATTCCTCTGCGGGCTGTGGTGAAGAGATCATGGTGAAGCAGGTTGTCCCGTGCAGCCCATGGGTCCATGTGGAATGCAGAGATCCACCCGCAGCCCGCGGGGGAGGTGCCCATGCTGGAGCGGGTGGGTGCCTGGAGGAGGCTGTGATCCAGTGCAAGACCTGGTGGGAGAGGTGGAGAGAAAGGGCCCTGCTTCCAGGCTGGAGCAGCCTGTGCTTGGAGGACTGCACTCTGCAGGAAGAGACCCACAGCGCAGCAGTTTTGGGAGGATTGTGTGCCCGTGGGCTCACACTGCAGCAGGTGTGGTTTGGCTGCTGCTCCTGAGAGTGGACCCATGCTAAGAGGCTCACAGAGAACTGTCTCCTGTGGGAGGGACCCCACGGCCTCACAGGGAAGGACTCTTCTCCCGGAGCCGCAGAAGGAAGTCTTGGTGATGGACTGACTGAAACCCCCCTGCCCTGCCTCCCTGTGTTGTCAGTGGGAAGGAGGGAGGGCCTGGGGTGTGGGGGGAGGTGTTTTAAGGGCTTATTTTACTTCTCATTGCCCTCCTCTGATTCTGCTACTAATAAATTTTACTTAGCAGCTAAGGTTGAGCCTGTTTTGCCCTTGAAATATTTGTCTCGTTCTCCTTATCTCACTCATGAAGCCTCTGCTAAGCCTTTTTCCTCTTTTTTGTCCTTTTGCCCAGCTGTGGTAGGGGAGGGTGAGCGAGCGACTCTCGTGGGTGCCTGGTGTTGGGCCAGTGTCAAACCACGACATGTTCTCCTTTCTCCATCCTGTGGCAATTCATGTTGCACAGTACACCTCCAAATAAAGTTCCTAGACACTATCTTGCAGGCTGGTGTGTAGTTTTGCCTCTTCAAGGATGGGTTCTGCTGAAGAAGTCTTCCTGCATAAAATTGCATTAATGAGAAATGGGATGCCAGGAAGAAAAGGCTCTGTAGCCTTTTGATGAGAGCACTCAGCAGGATGGAGGCTAAGGTAGGTAGCAAACTTAGTGACCTTCATAGTTAGACAGCTGTTGAGTATTTTTGGATTGTGATCTTGGATTTTGGTGTGAGAACCACTGTAGGCACCTAATCAATCCCTCTTTTGGTCTGGTATTTTGCTATAAGTATGCAGGAACTGGCTCAGAAAGTGACAGTAAAACCCTGGGCGCTGAATGCTCCCTGCAATTAGGGGGAAATACCAGTAGAAGATGACTTGGATAGAACAAGCTAAAAAAAGATGATTAGTGCAGTGGTTCTGTGTGTGTCTCTGAATACCCACATTGTGTCTCTGCATTACCACTGTCATTCCTACGATCTGCTTTTCATCAAGACTTAGCTATGGTTAATTGTGGGGAAACCAAGTCAGTCCAGCTGATACTGGGGTGTAAACAACTACAGCTGCTGTGCCTGCTCTCAGGGAATTTGCAGAGGCTCTAAGATATGAATAAGAACAGTTGTGAGTGCATGAGTGAAGACATAGCTTTGCATATAAGGGTTTAGAGTCTTGGAAAAATGACATTTTGTATTTAAACAGCATTAGAGTCAAGCAGCAGAGAGGGAAGGAAGGAAGGATTTTTTCCTGCTTGGAGAAAATACAGCTTTTCTATCTGTTTTTTTGTCCAACAAGGACAGTATGTTTAACTACTATTATTACTAGACTTGACTGTCAAATAGTAAATGGGATGACTTTGTGAAGAGGCTGGCATAGAGATGATCTCAGTTTTGCCCTAATCTTTGGTTATGGGGGACAATATTAAAATGAAACACTACATGGATAAGAAAAATTAAGGTATTAAAAGAGGTAATTGCAACCAAATTGGAAGAAAACTTGGAAGATTTTGATGTGAGAAAGCTGAAGTTAGTGGGAATTATTAGAGGAGTTTTTCATGTACATTCTTTGTAGGGAATAAAACATTCTGAAGGGTATCAATCATGCTATTCCCAAACTACAAACTCACTTCATGAAGGACAGCAATGCCTTGTGGGGTGAAATAGGGGGGTAGGCATTAGTTGAATCCTTGAAGATTTGGACTGGTAGGAACTACAAGGACCAGTCCTGGTCCATCTTGTTTAACTTTTTGAAATTGGAACCTGTTAGTTTACCAGCATGAAATCCAGGAGTGTGCTGCTGATGGTGGCTGTTTGCAGAAGACAACATCAGAAGACAACAGTTTGCAGAAGACATCATCAATAGAGGGTTGAGGGCTGGGATATTACTCGGAAGATTTGGATCAGCTGAATGATGGGAATGATAGAAACAGGACATTATTAAATGGTACAATCTATAGAGGGATGTGCCCTTGGGGACTAGTAAGAAATTCTGATGTAATGTGGGAACTTACCATTTGGAAATAGCTGAGGAGAAGTACTTCAGGCTTATATTAGCCAATGAAAATGTGGAATTAAAAAGTATAAATGGTATTGTAAAATTTAACAAAGATACTTAAGTGAGATAGGGTAGGGCAAGATCAACTGAAAACACTGGGGCATAAATAGTTCCATTCATCTGTACTGGAGAAGAGGAACTGAAAATGGGAATTTGGCATAGATAAAGGAACAAAGCAGCCTGTTTTATGTGAGGTGGCTTGAATAACTCAGTTTTCTAGATCCAGCAGAGAGGTGAATGAGGATATGGTAGTGTCTATAGATACACCGAAGACAGAAACCAAGGAGTTTAAGAGCTCTGTACATTACAGAACAATGCTGGCAGAAAAGCATATGCAAGTGTACAAGGCCATGAAGCTTAGATGGGAAATAAGACTGTTTCTAGCTATTTAAGATAGGAGGTTGGTACAACCTTCATCCAAGTAAAAGAAGCAAGGAAATACCTACCTGCAGTGTATCAGTGCACTTTGAAAGGGCTGTAAGATGTGTCTGGCACCACAGGGACTGGAGTCGGGAGCTCTCAATGTCATTTTCAGTTCTTCATGTAGCTGCAGACAAGAGTTTGTAAGAAGCATCGGGTAGCCTGCATGAAGGTGCTCAAACTATTTCAGGATCACTTAACAACTTGGTGGAAGTTGTATTTTTGTTCAAGAACTGCAGTGAATGTAATAAAAATCAGCACAGTTTGGACATAACTAAACTGGCTATGTTTCCTTGCTGAAAGAAAATAACCTGAAGGTTATTTCTTTGTATGAACCATTAAATGTTATGTTTTAATCTGATGTAGAATATTTGTTTTGGATGCTTGAAAGAATGTCATAGCATGGATATACTTAGGATAAGGAAATCCTACTTTTGTCCAAGGGAATTTAAAGCAGAATTCTACTTCTCAGAAAGCTGTCCAAGGACTCGGTATCCATGAGGCAGGAGAAGGGGTAAATTCTTTGTCAGTTGAAGCTGCTGACCTGCACAAAGGTACCAAATTTGTTGGGTCAGCCAGGAGGAGCATGAGAATCACAGCTTCCTACCCTGGGAACCAGCTTGCTCCCCTGGGAGGTGTGTCCCCATCCCTCACAGTTGTGACAAAAGCAAAGTGGTCACAGGAAGGACTGAGCGTAGCCTGCCTCAACAGAGCCTCTGTCAAGGGGTCTCTGCTACCTAAGTAAATGCTCTGATCATTGAGCTGTTGGATAACTGGGGGCTTTCCTCCAACACAGTTTATCCCCTTCTTTGGTTTTTTCCCAGCCAAAACTATTCAGCAAATTTGAAGCAAATAGTTTAGACATGACTGAAACCACATTTTCTGGGGAATTAACTATTAAAATCAATCAATCAATCAATCATCCAATTCTAACTACTACCTCTTTTAAAATCTATGATGCTTCTTTTCCACATAAATTAAATTTTTCTTATTAATAAATGTAATTAAATATAACGGTTCAACTCATCTACCCAGCCAGGGTAGTAATAAGGGCTCCTTCCTTATGCTGGAGTGCACAAGGTAGCACTTACAACTAACACTTATTTCTTCAGTTTACCCGTATTTTCCTTTTTTTGCAGCCCCTTTCATCCTTTCAGTTCCAACAGTTGATCCCTGTAGGAGAGGGAACTCTTCTCTGTTACATTTTCATGCTTTTCTAGTCAACTAATTAAAAAAAACCCCAAAAACAAAAAACAAAAAAAACCAAACCGAAACCAACTTTTTGCACTGAGCCTAGTGCTAACTTGTTGATAGTTTAAATAGATTACACCATTCCACTAGATACAAGCTAAACTATTGGAAACAAATAAAGGGAAAAAAAGGATGTAACTAAGTGTAGTCGTTAATAATGTTGTTAATAGTGTTAAAACTATTCAGTCAGAACAAGGGGGGGTTGGATCTAGATTGTCATCAAGATCCTTTCTAACCTAAGTGATTTTGTGAATCCATGACTGTATGATTTTTGATCAGCTCTCTTGGACCCTGTAGCACTCCAGCATTGCATCTCATCTTTCCAACTGGTAGTGTCCAAATACTCTCCCTAGGCCACGGCGAGCAGCTCTCTGATACATTCGTTGCAGCATTTCTAAGGACTGTTTGATGCTGTGTGTGATTTGCAGCTGGTCGGGAATGTGAAATCGGGTGGTTTGGCGCTTCAGAAGCCGGGGAAGGATGGTCGTAGACATCCCTCTAGTGGCCCCGCAGCCTCCGGGAAGCCGGGAGCAGCTCTGGCATCCCCGGGCTGAGCAGGAGCAGATGTGCTCTTCTGTGGAGTTGGGTCCTCTGCAGGGCTGGGGAACCGTCTGACATACACAGATAAGAAGTGACATATAATTTCTTCCCTTTTCCGTTTCACTGAAGTTTCCCTGGAAACGCCACACTAGTTCAGGATATTTATAGTGCTTGTTTCACACAAGCCTAAATACTGGAAGGATGAACCCATTTCACTGGCCACTGTAAAAAACAGATATACTGGGAGGTGATATGAGGAAGGGGTTAATCCTGTCTCTATGCTTTTTTAAATGTCAATTTATTTAACCTAGAGAACAATTTTGTCATCATTGAAAAAAAAAGGCAAGTTATACTTGAAGATTAATCAAACATTTCAGATTTTCTTGTCTCTTTAATACAAGACTGATAGAATACCAAAAGAAAAAAAAAATGAAAAAACAAGCTATATGTAAAATAAACATAAGGAACACTTATTTGTACATCTGTACACTTAGGCTTCTCAACTGAAATTGTCAATAAGATGCTAATTATGTTTATGTGTTTGGAACACTGAATTTATTTTGCTTTTTAATTTGTTAAAGGACATGCAGTAAAAATGAGCGCCCTGTCCAATGCGGACAGCATTTTTGAAGATGGTGGAGAAGTCTCCAGTGCTGTCTTCAGAAAGGATGCCGTCCCAGGGCACCCTCTGTGATTTCTTTATGGAGCACAGCAAGTCTGGGGATTGCCCTTGTTGGTGTTGGACAAGCATCCTATGGGGGGTCCTGAAGAAGCTGGTACACTCTTAGGAGTCACTGCAGAGCAGAACTGACCAGAATTTGCAAAGGAGATCAAGACAGTCCCCCCTTTCTGCAAATGGGCACAGCACAAAGGAATGATTTCTTCCAGAGGGAGCAAGCTGCCTGATAGCAGCAGGATGTGGTGTTGAAAGGAGGTATGGGTTTATATGTAAGTAAAACTGTCCTTGAAGGACAGCCCGCACTGAGATTTTCTCTGTGTGGAAAGAGAAGCTACATATCTTATCCTTCTGATAATGGTAGCTCTGGATCTCAGTAATTCACCTGTACTACCAGTATTACCTTTGTGAACCCATTATTACTTTTAAACTAAGAACTACCTATACAAAAATATCAAAGTGCAACAATTAAGTTGAGTAAATTATACTTAGAGCTGAACACAGGCCTATTTCAAAGCCACCATTTGCTGCCAATAAAGCACATGGCTGAATGACTATTTCTAGCTGAACCTCGATTTTGTTAAACTGATTGGAAGCAATCAAGTGAACACGCGCCATCCTGATCCGGTTTTGATTTCAAAGGTGGTAAAAAGCTTTTTAAGTTGTGTTAGGGAGATTTTCTTGCAGTTCTGTATCATTTTCCAAATCATAAACTCTGTTTTGCAGACTTCCCTCCATATGCCCCCAAAATAGCTCCATGTGTCAATTTAAGAGATAGACAATTGGCATGAAGTCAGCAAAGAGAGCATAAGTGCCCAAGAAGTTTTTAGGCGACATCTATGTAAACAATTACGTTGTCTTGTTTTCATTTCCAGGCAACTGATCCTCAGAGACACATACACAGAATACAGACAATATCTGGACAACCTTCCAACCCTTTCTTTCCAAGCAGTTTATACTTTCTCCATGTATAAAGGAACAGCATTTTATAGATGGGGAATAAAGTATATCTTGATTGGAAGATACTTGTTTTAAAGAGTCTAATCCTCATCTAATGTCACAAATTTAATACCTTTTTGAAAAGAACTAAGATTCCTGAGCTTCAATCTGCACTAAATTTTTAATACAGTCTAGAGTATTTCAGACTGGGAGAAATATATAATTAATCAATAAATACACACTAATCCACATTTGCTTTTTGTGCTTCTCAGTGGCCCAGAGTTGTCAATGTTTTTGATACTTTCCAAACAAATCAAAACTACTAATTTCTTAATGGAGACTGACAATCAGAGTGTCAATTTTGGCAGTTTGAAAGACTGGCATTTGTTTTAATCCCTTCAGTTCTTTAAGATAAGTCTGCAATTAAGTGGTTTTTTAATCTCATGAGAAAGGCAATGCTAACATTTTTTACAGTATTTAGCTTTTACTTTGCTTTATTTTTACCTCTAATCACAGGAAGAATTAATCCTATATCTCTATATTCCCCTCATGATTATTCTTCCAGGACAGAATAATTTTGCATAATTTCAAATGTGTATGTTTTCTCTTCAGCTGAATAAATACAGAAATCATCACCTCCAATAGCTTCTTGTCAGCCTGAAGGCTCACACACATTGCTGGGCAGTTGAGGTTGAAGCTGTTTCTAAGACCAGGGAGCTTTTTTTCGTGAGGAATTGTTTCTTACAAAAAGTATTACTGGCATTGATGGTGAGAACATTGCTTGGTAAAAAGGTTCTTTGACGATCTGTGGGGAGTAGCAGTATCAGGTAAATCACAGTTCTCAGCTCCTGACTGAATTCTCTGCAACTTGCTTTAGTGTATGGGATGGAGGCAGTGTGTGGATATTGTCCTGTTTTTGTAGGTGTTTTAGGGATTGTGAAAAGATCACAACTAACTTCTGGGAAGCTTAGTTTGATCCTTGAGTGCCCAGCTAGCAGTAGAGTGTCTGGTGTCACTCACAGCACTCAAGCAGCTGCAGTATGGCCAGGAAGAAATGGTCTGAAGGTTCATGATTCTCATCCTGGGAAAATGGGAGTGACTTCATTCATTTGTTTCTGTATCATTTTCTTCTACATTATACAATTGTACATTATACAATTTATTTTCTGGACACTCCAGAACAAGAGCAAAGGCAGAGTACAGCTTAGCAGATGAGAGTGGCAGAAGACAGTCATAGTTTGCAAGGATAGATCTTACCAACAACATGAGACATACTGACCATGTGTCCATTCCAAAGTGGCATTAATGCCTTCCCTCATTCCAGATGCCACACTAAAATTTTACCACTTGCAATATTTAGTAGAATACCCTTTAAAACTTTATTATCCAAATAAATTCTGGAATGTTTTTACTGCGCTTTGAACTTTTCTTCTGACAGGTGACTTTTATTTTCAGATTTGGAATTGAACTCCTTTAATGTTGAGGTCACAGTTTGTGCACACAAATGTTATCCTAGATGTAGAAGCCAGCAAGCCTCTTAAAAATTAGTGTGTCTTTTAGTTAAAATATATATAAGAACAGCCTCTCCCTTTCTGAGCTTTATGAAACTTTATATCTGATCTGACACCTTCCTAATTTGCAAGAATTTTATCAGTTCTTGTTTCATTTTTCATATGTGCCTAGGCTGCATGTTAGAGAAGCAATAACTATGGTTGTAACCTGCTTGGGATATTTTATGGTTATAGATGGAGGGGGGAACAATTGCTTAGCAAATGACAGCTGCAACATCAAAATTGCTTATCTGTCTGAAAAAGAATATTGCATTGTCTAAAGGCAGTTCTGTGCAGGATTTGCATCAGGATCTATAAGAGACTGAAAACAAAACTGTTTAGCTGAATAGCTAAATAGCTAACTGTCTAACTGAATAGCTTATTGCAAGTTTTATATTAATGAAGTTTTCTCTGCAAGTGTCAAGTCTTCAAAGGATGCTCTGAAATATGTCACGAATGAGTGTTTTAAGGTGACTTAAAGAATCATTGGCAAAGTGATTCAGCAAAAACAGGTTTAATATAAAAACGACAGCAAACAAAGTTTGCTGGCAAGGTTCACTCTACTACTTACTAGTTAGTTAAAACAGATGGAGGAAAAGCAAACAAAAATCCAAAATCAATCAATCCAAACAAAAATAAACCCCAATGTACCTACATGTAGTCTGGGGGGAGAAGCGGGAAAAAGACAGGAAAAGAAGGATAAAAAGGAATACAGAAGACCCTTCTGTTGGGCCACAAGGTTCATAGTGGACCCTTGAGGTAAACTGAGCCAGGCCTTCAGCAAGAGTTTATCCCTAAAGGCCTAATAGCACTTAATCTTAACAACACTTAAACTTAACAGTACTTAACAGATAACTGAAGCTAAACAATTTAGCAGTAGATTCATATAGAATTTAATATATCACAACTTACAGGCCTGACTTACTACACATTGGAAGTCCTTAAGAATCTAGGAGAACATTCCTAGCATGTTGATTTTTACTTTTTTGCTTGTTTTATCTTGTTCTTCTCACGCAGAGCTTGGATTAAAACGTGAGAGACTGAATTGGACTTAGATATTTATTATTTCTTATCTATGTTACAGCTACACAGACTGTGCTCTTAAGTTAACAAGGTGG
>WEIT01027571.1:35677-49210 GCA_013389985.1 Dryoscopus gambensis | reverse complement strand
TCTGTCTTTTCAAACCAAGACCATACCCCACANACCTGTGCCAGGTGCTACTCACAGGCCAGGAACTCACGTCTTGAGGTTCCAGTCACAGGACAGGCACTCATAAGGGGCCAGCATCTGCCTAAGGTGGGGAGAAAAGGTCTGGGGGAACTCCTGGGGGGATGCAGCACTGCTGCTTTGCAGGCAGCAGGATGGTGCTGGGCCCATTACTGCAGGAGCCACAGCATTTGCAGGCAGAACCACAGGTTGTGGAGCCTGGATTCTCCTGCATTCCCCAGCATGGTCCCACCCCGGTGGCTGATGCAAGGTGAAGGACACAGGCACCTTTGCTTCCCAGCCAGCTCTTGCACTGGTTTAATTGCTTTGTTAATGACCCTGCTGTGGCTTGCCAGGAAGGCAGGTCATGATTCAGCTCTAGGGCACCACGTGTTGCATCCCTCCCTGGGGGACAAGACACCATCCCCCACACTTGCTCCTGGAAGCCTTTGGATCCACACCCTGGGTTTGGTTCAGGAGGGCTCTGTCCTGCAGGTGCCCCCTCTTCCTGTCTCCTTTCATGTGGGGAACCTGCCACTGGTGGGAGAAAAAGGCAGCGCTGCTTCATCAGCATCCCCATGCTTTGTTTGGCAGCTATATTGGTCCGATACCAGATGGGCACTGGCTGGGATAGCTGGAACGAACAGGGCCCTTGCTGTCCCCAAAGCCATCACTGTCCACATCACCCTCAATCCCAGCAGCGTCATCTTGCTCTGTCTTCATCCCCTCATTGAGCTCCTTGATGGTCTTCCAGGTCTTCTCCACCTGCTTTCGGAAAGGTCCCAGCCCCAGGCAGTCCAGCTATGGACAGATGCACACCTCAGCCAGCTGCCCCAGGATGGGATATGGTCCCCAGGAAAAAGCCGGGAGAGGATTCTCAGAGGGATGCTGCCTCAGGCTGCCAAGCCTTCAAGGTGCCACTTTTACACAGCAGGACAAGGCACCCTCACCTTGCTGTCCATGATGTCACTGGGCTGCTTCTGCACCTCGTGCCAGTGCTGCTCCTGGCCGGACACCTGGCTCAGCACCTCCTGCATCCTCTCCTGCAGCCGCTCCATGCACACCTCAGACTGGGTGCAATTGACTTTGGTGGCCAGGGCTTTGTCAGCTTTCTAGAAGGCAGGAGAGTGGTGAGGAAAGGGTGGAGGAATGATAGGCAGAGCCAGAGCATTCAGGAGCAGAGGGATCGGGCCCCTTTCCAGAAGGTGTGGCCCCACTAGTTCCATTGAGCCTGCCGGATCGGTCCCACCAGCCAAAGGCAGCAGAGGGAGACAGAGGGACCTGGCAGGGGAATCACAGCTGGTCTGGAACTCCTCCCTCCCTCTAGGCCAGTTCTGCCACTCAGCCCCCAAGGGACAAGGGGCATTTTGTCACCCTGCCTGAGACCTCTTGGTCTGGCACTGGAGCCCCTCAAAACTGTACCCCATATTACTGTCAGCAATGGGTACTGCTCCTCTGCTTTGTCCTTCTTCGGTTTCTCCAGGGACTGGAACGGAGCCTTCGAACACAGAGAGCATCCCATGACACTGCAGCAAGAACTGCATCCTGGCTAGGCGAGCACCCACCACTTCCCCCCTCAAAAAACCCCAGGGGAAGGCACTTTGAACACACATGGATTGGCAGGAGGACAAATCCCTTGCAGTCCACAGGCTGGGGGATGCTTTGTCACCACAAGGGTTTCAGCCACACACCTCAATACCTTTCTCCTTCTGTTGAAAGTCCTGCAGGAGGCCCCCTGTGACAGAGCTGAGCCTCTCACATTCCCATTGCAGGTGCACAACGATATCCTGGATGCACTGCAGCAGCTCCTTCTCCTGCTGCAGGGAGGATGACAAGGTGCTGCCATGCAAGACAGGACCAGCTGCTCCGCAGGGACAGACCCAGGATACTCAGACAGTGGCCATGGGCCCTCAGTGCCCGAAGGACATTCGCATCAAGGCTTTAATTTCCTTCCAAGCTGCTGACATGTCCAAGCCAATCTGGGGGCAGAGAGATGTTTCCCCCCAGTACAGCAAAGCCCAAGCAGCAGGGAGGTTGTGGCAGCCCCCAGCCAAGCCCCTTGTGCTGCTGTCTGCCTTCCTGGCTTGGCCGCCTCAGCTGCCTCCCCACATCCAACTTGCCTGCCATGGGCAGCTGTGACTCCAGGGAATCTGCCAGCTCCTGGAGCTTTTTGGAGTGCAGGAAGAGCTCCCCAACATGCACCCCGGTGTCTGAGCTGCACCTGGAGCATGCTGCCTTTTCCTGCTCCTGCTGCATGCTCCCCACAATTGCCATCAGTTTGTCCACCTGCAGGGAGGGGAGAAGAAATGGGCTCTGAGATGGGACAGGTGCAGCACCAGACCCAGGTACTGTAGAGGCTCAGAGACTCCATCCAGCAGGGGGATATGGTCAGGAACTCTGCCAGGAGCACCCCTCTGAGCTGGAAGGTGGTGGGACTGCTCCCTGAGGACCTCACCTGCTCCTTCAGCTGGTCAGCCCTCCTGGACATCAGCTGATCCAGCATGGTCTTCCTCATCTCTCCCAGCTCCTCCAGCTCCTGTTTTGTCTCCAGCAGTGCAGACCTGAACATCTAGATGGGGGCAGGGGCAGATTTTGTCTCCAGGGGGCCGCTCGGGTGGTGTCTCTTGCCCCCAAAATGGGATGCTGCCAGCACCACTGGGCTCCCTTTGCAGCCCCATGGGGTACAAAACCCTCTCCCACCCTCTTACCCCAGCTGCAGGGAGAGCTGATTGCTCATATCTGCTTTCCACTTGGCTCCATCCTTCCTCAGCTTTCCGATGGCATCCTCCAGCTGCCTGATCTGGGATGGGCAGTGGTGGCAGAATCAGGGCATGGACCCCATGTCTCATTGTCTCAGCTCAGGATCCCCTCAGCTGCCTCCTCCCTGCCCAAATGCCATCTTGCATTGCTGCAGATCCCTCTGGGACTGCTGCCAGCTCACCTTGTCCTTCTCACCCTGCAGGTCACTGGCCAGGCCCTGCAGGGAGGACACCTGGCTCCACAGCTGGTTCAGCTCGCTGATGATGCTCTCCTGGCCTAGAAGGGCATGGTCCAAGGGGACAAACTGACAGTCAGGGGGTCTTGCCCTCTGCGCAGGCTCTGACCCAAGTGTCTTGGGTTGCAATATGTAACCAAAAATTTTATTCTATTTTCATCTGTTGAAACCGGTTGAAAGATATTTTCATCTCTTGTAACTCCAGGGGGAAAGAGGGCAGGTGCCTTCTGTTAATGGGTCAATTGTTAAAACCAGATGGGGCAGTGCTTCCTTATCTCGTCCTCCACCCATCCTCCTCCAAGGGGATATCACCTGGGAATGAGCCATTTAAGGCTCTCCTTGTGACCGATAACATCACATCACCCCATTGGGGAAGGCTCCACTCAGTAGGAGGAGCCAAAGCCTCTCTACCTGCATAAAACCTGCAGCTCAGAACACCAGAGCAGCTGGTTTTTCCACTGGATTCCCCGAGGAAAACTGGACCCATCCTGTCACCACCGGGCCCTTCTACAGGACCACCTCTACTCCAACGGAGCCACATCTGCCACTCCAGGAGGACTTACTTTGGACTGCTCCCCACACCCTGACCAACAGGGGGTCAGGTCGTATTCTGACCCTGTCAGAGTTTCTGGGATTAATTGTTTGTTGTTGTTCTTTCCTCTGTACCACTACCTTTGTAGTTTGTAATTCTTCTTAGTAAAGAACTGGTATTCCTATCCCCATATCTTTGCCTGAAAGCCCCATAATTTCAAAATTATAGCAATTCGGAGGTGGGGGGGTTACATTCTCTATTCCAAGGGAGGCTCTGGTTTCACCTGTCTTCTAAACCAAGACACCAAGGTCTCCCCATGCCACCTAGCTTGTGGTATCCCTCTGTGTCCCCAGAGCACCAGGGGTGTCTGCAGCATGGGCTTTGTCAGCACCAGGAAGACTGGGTTTCATGCTGGTGGAACATGGCTGAAGGCCTGCTCCTCCTCCTTGGGTCCCTGAAGATGCTGGCTGCATCCCTAGGATTGTGGTCTGGGTGCCAGGGGTTCCTGGCTGCATCCCTGGGATGGTGGTCTGACTGTCCCAGGATGCTGGCTGTGTCAGGATGATGCTCTTAACGCTAGTGAAACTTGATTATGTTCCCGAGGCGGTGGCACAGGCACCAGATCAGAGTTGAGGGAGCACCTGCCCACTTCTCAGGGATCCCTGGTGCTCTCTGCATTCCTGTTTGTGTCCCCAGGGAAACAGGCTGTGTCCCTTGGCTCTGGTCCTGGCTGCTAGCTGTGTACCTGGTCCTTCCATCTCCAACTCTAGACTTGATCTGGGGGTGTTCATGGATGAAGTGGGGGGCTCAGCAGAGGCAGACCAGACCCCATAGTGCTCCTGGAAAAAGGCGGCAAATGGGACCAGCTCGATGGACACAAGAAGAGCAGCAGCAAGGGTAGACTCAGCACCCCCCACCCTGTCCCCATCCCCTGTCCTCTAAAACCCCAGCTCATGGAGCCAGAGTCAAGTACCCCGCAAGAGCCCAAAGGTGACACCACCCAGGGATGCAGGGCAGGGGTGACAGGGAGACAAAGGGAGGGATGAGGAGGGGGTGAGGGTTCAGCTCCCTTCCGGGTGAACTGGTGGCAGCTCAGCTGTCCAAGTGCCTGCTGCATCCTCTTTATGTCCTGTCCCATGCTGGATTGCTCTGTGTCCATCTTGCCAACCTCCTCGTGGAGACCGTGGCACAAACCCATGGCCTAGGACCCCCCATCCTGCCCTGAGGAGCCCATCACACAGCCCAGGTCAGGAGAGATGGACCCAGCAGCTCCTGCCTGAGCCAGACTCTGTGCTGGAGCATGGAATCCCATCTGAATGGCAAAGAGCTGCTCCCACAGGTTCAGCTGCTGGTTGGGCAGGGAGGACAGTGGCAAGTGCTGCTCAGGAAGAGAGGAGATATGCAGCAGGGGTTGTCTGGTGGGGGAGCACCTGCTGCTCCAGCATGGCCTGCTGAAGTTTTCACAGGACTGCAAAGTTGATGTCAGCCTCGCCCTTGATGGCAGTATTCAACAGCTGGTACAGGCCGTGTCCATGGCTGCTGCCCTGCCCAAAACCACAGCTCCTGTCCTGGGGGAACAAGAGCCTTCCTGCCTGGAAGGGATCCTCTTGGGTAGAAGGGGTAGTTAGCCAGTAGCTTCCTCCTCCTTCCTCATCCTTCATGTCCAAAATCACAGTGCCTGTTCTGGGGGGACAGGAGCCTTCCTGCCCAGAAGGGTTTCTGTAGGGTCAAAGGGGTGCTTAGCAGTTTCCTTCTGTCCTGAGAGGACAAGAGCCTTTGTCCCAGGGGGGATGCTGTAGGGTGGGTTAGGTAGGATGCAGGGGTGTTAGCCTGCAGCCTCCTTGTGTCCTGGGGGGCCAGGAGCCTTCCTGCTCAGAGGGGAGAGCGTAGTGTAGAAGACGTGAGCAGGCAGCAGGCTCCTTCCTTGTCTTCCCCCTCAGAGAATTGAAGCCTGTGATGCACGTGCCCCTCTTCATGCCCTTGCTTCCTCATTGCATCTCCCACTGGTTGGCAGTGCCCCACACCCAGCAGCAGGTAGGTCATAAAGTCATGGAGTCATAGTCAGGGAATGGCTTGGGCTGGAAGGGACCTTGAAGCTCATCTCAGTGCACCCCCCTGCCCTGGGCAGGGACACCTTCCTCCATCCCAGGTAGCTCCAAGCCCTGTCCAACCTGGCCTCGGACACTTCCAGGGATGGGGCAGCCACAGCTTCTCTGGGCAACCTGTGCCAGGGTCTCACCACCCTCATAGGGAAGAATTTCTTCCCAATATCCCATCTAACCCTGCCCTCTGGCAGTGTGAAGCCATTCCCCGTTGGCCTGGCTCTCCAGGGCCTTGTCCAAAGTCCCTCTCCAGCTCTCTTGGAAACACTTTAGACACTGGAAGAGGCTCTAAGGTCTCCCGGAAGCCTTTTCTTCTCCAAGCTGAACACCCTCAGCTCTCCCCCTTCCCTCACAGCAGAGGGCTCCAGCCCTTGGAACATCTCCGTGGTCTCTTCTGGATTCACTCAAACAGCTCCATGTTCTTCCTGTGCTGGGACTCCAGGCCTGGAGGCAGCTCTGCAGGTGCTCAAGCCTCACCTGAGCAGGGCAGAGGGGCAGAATCCCCTCTCCTGCTGCCCACGCTGTTGGTTTCTGGGGGCGAGTGCACACGGCCGGCTCTCACCCGCCAGCATCCCCGGGTCCTCCTTGGCAGGGCTGCCCTCAATGCCTTCATCCTCCAAGCTGGATTGATGCTGGGGGTTGCCCTGACCCAGGTGCAGCACCAGCACCTGGTCTTGTTGAACCTCATGAGGCTTCCATGGGCCACTTCTCGAGCTTGTCCAGGTCCCTGTGCATCACATTCAGTCCTTCAAGTGTGAGCACTCTCAGCTTGGCATCATCTGCAAACTTGCTGAGGGTGCACTAGATCCCTTCATCTATGCCATTCATAAAAATATTAAGCAGTACTGGTCCCTGTATGGACACTGAGAACCACTTGCCTTCTCCTAAGTGTACCGTGACGCTGGAAGTGCATGTGGGACAAGGTGGGTGGCATCATGTCAAGAGACAGTGCTTAGGATCACCATGATCATGGCTAAGTCTTGGCTCTCTTTTTGTTGAATGTAAAAACACAGTCTGCATTTGTACCTCTCTTTTCATGTGCTACAACTCCAGAGAAACAGAAACTGATTTCCTCCAAAACAGAAAAATAATCTCAGGAAGTTTTCTTGGAGGAGTCTGGAGCTGCCACCCAGGATGTCAGGTCCCAAAACCACAGATAAAAGACTCCGGATGCCTGGGATGAAATCTTGGATAGATGCCAGAGCTGAGAGTTTCTCCAAAGGAGAAAAATGACCTCAGGTAGCATCCTGGGAGCAATCTAGGGCTGACACCTGGGATCTCTGAAATCAGAGATCAAAACACTCTAGAAGATCCCTGGGAAGAGCGTCAGAGGACTCCTGGAAGAAGCAGTTTCCATCAAACAAGAATTATACTAAATATATCCTCTATCTACTTGATCTCTTCTGCATGCGCTCAATCCAAAATTGCAGCTTAGAGCAGGTTTTAACAATAGGTGAAATCCACACAGCCCTGTCTTCTCAAGACACATCCCCGTGTGACGCTTGAATAATTCAGTGTCAGCAAGAAAATTATACGCAGAGTAATATCACAGACTAAAGATGTAAAGATGTCCAGAATTTAGAAAAGGCAAACAGGCCTGAGTTGAGACAGCCTGAGTTGAATCTTCTTAAATAAGTTTTTCTATCTTGCTTATCTGCATGAGTGTAAGCAGCAGGATGAGGGAAGTGATCATTCCCCTTTAGTCAGCTGCTTCCTTGATTATATTTTTCTGGGGCTAAATGCATTAGCGGAGGCACAGGCTCCCAGCATAGTTTGGTGGAGATGGTGCCCATGCATCTGGGGACAAGCAACCCAAGCCACGGGACATGAGGCTGCTGTGCCAGCTCCCCTCTGCCTGGGACACACACTAGCAGACAGAAAGGAGAACCCAGTGAAGTTCCTCTTGCATCACCCTTAGCATTTTATTATCCCGTTTGACTTCCAGCTCTGACAATGACCTGTGAAGGCCCCACAGCACCATGGCCTGAGCTGGGGGAAGGCTGGAGCCCTGGGGCTCAGGCTGTGCCATGATGCCAACCACCTCACAGCTTTCTGCTTCAGCTGCCCCTTTGCCAAGGACTAGTGGTGACTTCACCTGCGGAAGCTAGGCGCCACCAGCTGGGGGACAGAACAGTAATAAAATTAAGCAAAGCACTCCTTTTTCCCACACACCTGGAGGAGGACAAGTGTCCTTCCCCTACCAGCATGGGCTCCAGAGCAGAGAGAGCAATTTAAAGGCCATCACTGGCACCCACAGTACGGAGGTCAGCTCAGCAAGGATTGTGCAGTGCCCCCACCCCCTCCCGACAGTGGGCACAGGGGAGGCCCCAGATCCCACACTCTTGGTATAGACAGACAGCCTGCAACGATTAAGGCAGCCTTGCAAGCCAGGATGAGAGTCTGTCCAGGTGTGGAATACAACACAGCTTGGCAGCTCTGTCAGATCTTTTAAGTGGTCTGAAAAGGCACTTCAACTCCCCATCTGGGGATGGAGAATATACCTGGAAAAACTCTTAGAAAGGGAATGTTTAGAAGAGGTTCAACAGCAAGCAGAGGCTCTACAGCACTGGCGCAGCACCCCTCCCTGTCAGAGGCAGCAGTCCACGTGCTAAGGTCAGCACTGAGCTAGGCCCTGCAGGACACACCCCTAGGCCCCATGCAGATGCCAGGATCCAAGACAAGTGCAGGGCCATGGCACCCCCAGCATCCCAGGTTCAAGCAGACAGGGCTGCCTGCTCCTCCTGCCTTGCCCCAGCTGTGGGGCTGTGTTTGGCTGGCAGCTGCCCAGCCAGGGGGCTGTCGGGGTGCAGCCGGCAGAACCGCCCCAGGGTCCAGATGGGGAAGACGTTGCGGTACGCGGTGTAACTGATGGCACATGACTTGTTGAACACCCCAGCAATGTTCTCCTGGGAGACAAGCAGAGAGCAGAACAGTATGAGTGACAGGGGACTGCTGTGTGTTCAGAAACACCTTGGAAAGACCAAAGACGTACCTGAGGCCAGTCCCCATTGGGCAGCTGCTTATCCATCAACACTTTAATGCCCCTTTCCAGCACACCGATGTCAGGGTACCTGCAAAGCACAAGGGAGATGGGAGCATCTTTATCCAAACCATCTGCAAACCCCTATCCATGTGCCTGGGGAACTCAGCCACCTGTAGGCTGCCCTGAGCTTGCCCCAAGCAGGCTGAGTGCTTAGGGAAGGGCTCCCCACATCCCCAAGACACTAGATATTGTGAATATGGCACCATTTTCCCAGGCTGGAGGCCTCTAGTCATGATCAAAAGCTTTGCTTTGTACTGGATCACACCAGCCAGGCCCAAGATCACCCAACCCAGCTTGCACCTCCCTTTTCCCTGAGCACTGGGGCCAGGGGGGGCTGCTCTTACCTGACAGCCATGAGCCCCAGCAGGGCCCAGCAGGTGTTGTGGATCTGCGACTCAGCACTCTGCACGTACACACGCTGCTCACAGGACTCGAAATCCTCTCCCCACCCACCATCTGCCATCTGCTTGGAGACGAGGAACTGGCAGGCCTGGGCCACCTCTCGACAGACAGTCCTGCAGGGATGAGGGCCAGAATAAAGACAGGGCTGGGGACAGAGAGTGTTTGGATGCCCACAGTTCTCAGCTGCAAAGAGAAGTGGTGCCCATGGCCGGGACTGCCCCAAGTTTGCAGGTCAGGCAGCAAGTGCCCTGGCTGTACTGCAGGCACAGCATGTGGGAGGAGCAGCCCCTGAGGCAGGAGAGTCCATGCGCAGCCAGGGCATCCATCCAGCCCCACCACGGAGTCCTACCCTGGCCCAGGAGGTAGGTAGGGGCAGGGTGCCCAGACATCCCCTTCTCACCCATCGTGGTACGTGTGCTCCATGCTGGCAAACGCCTCCAGACCAAACCAGGTGCCATAGGTGAAACAAACACCCCAGCTCCTATGAGGAAGAGGAGAGCAGCACTGTCAGGGCTGTGAGGCCCCAGGGAGGGGCAGGCTGCAACACGGCTGTGTTCACAGAAGAGCAGAGCCAGGCACAGAGCTGCAGCCTGCCTTCCCCTAAGGCCCAACCATGCCCAGTCCCATCAGCACCTGC
Source organism: Dryoscopus gambensis (assembly GCA_013389985.1). Classification (NCBI taxonomy): domain Eukaryota; kingdom Metazoa; phylum Chordata; class Aves; order Passeriformes; family Malaconotidae; genus Dryoscopus; species Dryoscopus gambensis. Next base: position 39,463 of record WEIT01027571.1, on the reverse strand, counting down.
TCCCAACTAACTCAGGTGTCAGCAGAACTGGGGCCACAGGAGCTGGAGCCACCCCAGACCTCTCTGGGTCTTGTGTAATGCACAAGGTACCTGTTCTACCTGGGCTGGAGGGAGAGTAACTGAGAGCAAAGCACAGCAGCTAGAGGAGGATCAGCCCCTACCTTCCCTCCCACAGATCCTGCCAGCCAGGAATGCTAGCCATTAGCATCCCTCTCCCACTGGGGCAGCCAGACGAAAACTGGGTGCTGGGAACACAGCTTACCCTTCCCAGGACCCATCCGCTCGCTGCTTCTTGCGACAGAAATCCAGGCCCTTCTGCAGAGTCTCCCTGGACAGGAAAGAAGTCATCCACTGCAGAAGCAGCTCAAACTCAGTGTCTGCTTCACTGGGGGCTCCATCAGCCCCTCCGAGGCTTTGATGGGTCCCATTATTGGAGGGCACAAGAGGCAAGAGCATGCAGACAGGCAGCTACGCTGTTCAGGAGGCCACGGCAGGCAGCTTGGGACAGCGAGCCTGTCTTCTGCCCTGCCTACCTCTCATCTCAGTGCCTCACCTGATCTCCAGGGCTCGGTGCTCAGGGAACTGGCTCTGGAAGTGTCTCAGTGCCTGCATGACAGCTGATGTGCACTCCACATACGTGTAGTCAATCATGATGTCACCTGCCAGCACGCAAAGGCTTCAGTGCCACAGCCCCTGTGTGGGCCAGCCTCCAGGCCAGCTGCTGCCAGCCCGTCCCTCAGGGCCAGGGCACACTCATTCCACATCAGGCACCCACTGGGTATGGTCAGCCCAGGCCACTTTGTCCCTTCACAGTGGGCAGGACAGGCAGGACAACCAGCCCCCACAGCTCCCTTACCAAACACCTCGGAGGGGTTCAGCAGCTCCAGTAAGTGGCCTCCTCGCTTGGTTTCATATGTGGCAAAGCCTCCGTCCGAGTTCCTCATGCTCAGCAACTGCCCAGACAAGCAGAGAGGGGGGTGGGACAACCTCACAGGCAGTACTACTCCAGCCTGGCCCCAAGCCAGCTGTGAGGACAAAGTCAGGCCCACAGGTCTGTGGGGCTGGCAGAGAACCCAGGTCCCAAAACTCCGTGACAGGCAGGCCCAATCTGGACCATCACATCACATTAGGTCACGCAGGCAGCTCTGAATCACACCAAGAGTGTTGCCACACCAGGCCTCATACTAGTTCAGATCTAACCAGATCTAATACCAGATTTAACAATTCCTTGGGCCTTGGCTTCTCTTACAGTCCTGCATGTCCCTTGGCCTAATTTTTGCAGCTCTTACCACATTCACAGCATCAAAGAGGCGCTCAGGGGGTACAAGCTTGGCTATGAAGGGGCACTTCTCCTGCAGCAGCATAACTGCCTTCAGCCCCTCTGCTGTGCAGTCTGCCACGATCCAGCCGCAGTCCCGTGTGCTGAAGGGGAAGCCACCCTGGAAAAGGATCAGGGGGGCTGAGGGGGCAGGATCACCTTCTCTCATCCACTCTATTCTTGGAAGGTGAGCAGGTGCTACTCCCTCTGCCCAAATCCCTGCCCCAGTCATGCATCCTTCAGAGACCAGTCTCAGCCATCATACCTTGTTCATATGGCGATAATATTTCTGGTAATTGGGTGGGTTCTCTGGGATCTGCAGGAGACATGCAAACAGTGAGGGCAGCCTGGAGGTGCCTGGCTTCAGGGCCATGGGCTGAAACCATGGCAGGTGCAGAACCATGTGGGAGTGGATGGCACCTGCCTTCCACTGAGGGAAGTAGACAGGAAAGAGGTCAGCTCTGGAGCAGGGAGAACATAAATCACCTTTTGGCCTGGTTTCAGCAAGTGTTGCTGAAGTCCCCTTCGGGAGCTAGCCTGCCAGGGAACCCTCTGCTGTCAGTGCTCCCGCTGGCACCACCATGAACAAGACCTGTGACTGCATCTGCACCAAGCTGCTGGTGAGTGACCCTCACCTTGAGCCACTGCTGGCCAGGCCAGCAGAAGCTGAGCTACAGCCACTATCCAATGATCCTGGATTTCCCAGAAGGGTGCCTCAAATGTGTCGGTACCAGACAAGATGAAGGGCAAAAAAGCCTAAGCTTTCAGTTTCCCAGCCTCTCTAAGCTCAGGCAGCCAACCCAAGCATCCCTGGGCCTCACCAAGGTCCTCCCTAAGTTTCAAAGATGGTTCCCTGAAAACAGGGAGCAGAAAACAGGAGGCTGGGCCTAGGACTTTGCTAGTCCAGCCCTTCAGAAGATTTCTTCAGAAGGCAACAGATGCATCTAACACGGCTCTGAGCAACAGCCAAGCCTGCACAGCCAGTGTGAGACACCACTGACCAGCTCTGCTTACCTGGGAGAACCGAAGGAACCCATGGGCGTTCTGGAGGCAGGAGGTGAATTCAGGCATCTCCTGGGCTTCTGCCTGGAAACAGAGATGCACAGTGAGCAGTCGGCAAGGGGCTGTAGCCAGACATGTTTTCCCAGCTCAGTCACAGGATGCCAGGCCAGAACCGGCACAGCAGGAGCTCTGGTATTTGGTGAGCAGAGACCATTTTCCCAAGGCAGCATGTACTGAAGGGTGCATTACCTCCAAGAAGGCTTGGATGGCAAAAGCAGTATCCCAGAGCTGGGATCCATTTGTGCCCTGGAAGAGAGAAAATAGATAGTGAGAGGCAGGTGCTAGCAGCAGCCTGACAATGTGGGGTCTGTGGGACAGCACATCCCTACTGCACTACCCCCAATAGCTCCCTCCACCCTATTTTATGTCACTTTGCATCATGGCTGATGTGCTGGCACAGAGCACAGATGCAGCAGGTCAAAGGACAGCAAGGGGACACAAAACAAGACAGCAGCATCAGCCTGCTCTGCAGCCAAGGCAGGAGAGGTGGCTGGCATTAAGGAACAGTAGAACACAATGGCTCTGAGAAGCAGAGCTTAGCCCACATGCAGGATCAGGATGCTTTCTGCTGCCCTTCTCCCAGGACCCATGAGGATGGAGGGAATGGAAGCCTAGAGCTGTCGTCTCAGCTCACAGCCACAGGGAGGCAAACTAGCAGAACAGACTGTGCTCCTTCCTGGCACAGCTGGGAGAAGTGGCAGTGAGACACAGAAGGCCACCAGGCAGCAGGTGAGATGCCAGGAGCTCAGGCTTGGGATGAACATGCCAATTCCCATTACTCCACAGGCTGCCCCAGCACACCAGGGTCCCTTCAGTCACAGGTGAACTTCTAGAGCACTTCACCTGCATCTTCATGCCGTCGAGGCCCAGCCTGTGGGAGGAGAGAGCACAGTGCTGCAGCACAGGCACAGTGGGAGCACCAGGAGGCAACTCAGGAGCCATGGTGCGCTTAATGCACAGGGATCAGAGCCCTGTGCTGTGTCAGGTGGGTCACACTCAGCCCTTACCAGAGATAGTCAGGGATCCTGGAAACATGCTCCTGAAAAGCTGGGGAGTCCTTCCCTTCCGTGAACCAGCGAACCAGCATGTTGATTGTCTTGGAGATCTGCCACGAGGAGCACTGTCACTGCTCTGGATAGAGCCTCTTCCAGCCCCAGAGACACCCATGCCCCCCCTCTCAAGACAAAGCCATCCAGAGGTTGTCTCAGCCTTGATTCCAATGGCTCCACCTGTGGCATCACCCAGCATAGCTGAGTGTCCTGGGTTATCTGTACTCTGATTACCATCCTCATGAGCTGTTAAAATCAGGTGTGGCAATGTTCCCTGCCTCCTCCCTCTGGGCTATCTGCTGTTAATGGCCCATCAGTGCCTTATCTCATAACTCATCATCCCATTGTGAGATGCTC
>WEIT01027571.1:0-26443 GCA_013389985.1 Dryoscopus gambensis | reverse complement strand
CCCCGCGCAGCCATAAGAAGCCAGAGGGGCCCCGGGGTGCCTGGCCACGCCGCATCGCTGTGCCACAGCCCCGCCGGCAGCAGGGAGGTGAGAGGGGCCGGGGCGTGCCGGGCGGGCTGTCCCCGCCCTCGGGGGGACGCTGTCAGGGGAGTATCGCCGCTCCGCATCACCTCTGCGGAGCCCGAGCAGAGCTGGAGCACTCCTCAGCACTGAGGGCGGGAAGCGGGCAGGGCAGGAGCATGCAAAGGGCTCTTAGGATATTTTCTACCTTGTCTGGGAACGGTCTTTAAGTTCGAACACTGACTGCTGGATGGGGGAGGACATCAGCTGTGGGATCAGATTCAGTATCTTGTGGTGGAGAAACAGGAGCCAGGTCGCAGGACAGGAGACATTTACCTGTGGGATATGGACGAACCGAGTGCCAGGCAATAAGGCTTTTTTATTTTCTCAGGTCTTGGAAAGGTGGGTTGGCAGCTCTCCCTATTTGATCAGAGCCTCTTTGGTTTGTCCGTTTGTGAAGTCCGCAGGGAACGCTGCAATCCGAATTATTACCATTCCCAAGAGGGTCTCCATATCAAGTGCGGGAGAGGGAGGTTCGAGAGGTGTTTATTTTGACCTGCTGGAACTCATCAAAACTGGTTCCTACCCGGTTCCCCTGACTGCTGGGCTGGAGATAGGTCTGCAGGCAAAGGCATAGGCGAGGGGACCTGTGACAGCAGGGACAGCAAAACCTTTCTGAAGCTCCTGAGCTGACCCCGTGCCTGCCCCTCTCCTCGTCTTGTGGCCCCGCTATCTTCGGGAGCCCCTGGCAGCAGAGTAATGGTCTCTCGGGACCTTGTCCCTGAAGCCAGAGCTGCTGCCAGTGCTGCCCAGCAGAACGCCCTGAGCGCGGATCCGACCTTGCTGCCGCATGGGCGGAGCCCCGGGGCGGCCGGGCTTCCAAAGCAACAGGAATTGCCGCAGCGTACCCACGCTGGCCTTCCCACGTTCCCTCTGACCGCAGGGCCACGCCGCGACCATGTCCGAGCTGGAGAAGGCGATGATCGCCATCATCGATGTCTTCCACCAGTACTCCGGAAAGGAGGGAGACAAGCACAAGCTGAAGAAATCGGAACTGAAGGAGCTCATCAACAACGAGCTGACCCACTTCCTCGGTGTAAGTATGCCCTCCCCGCAGCCTGGCTGCGCTCAGGGGCATCGAGCAGCCACTGCACTCCATTAACTCCGTCTCCCACGGGAATCCAGCGCAGGCGAAGGGGTTTATTTACACAGTGGGGCATTAAATCCTTTGCTCCAGCTCTACGGAGCAACAGGATGAGGGCAACAGACTGTATGGCAGACTGGGGTGTGGGTTGGATACTAGGGAAATTACCTTCCCTGACACGGGGGGACAGCCCTGCTCCGAGGGGCTCGAGATGTCCCTTCTCAACAGCACGGCTGTGGCTGTGATTCCCAGTCCTGTCCCCACCACAGACTGGGAACGGCCACAAGGTATTTGGGATGTGTCTGAACAGAGATTTAGCCATGAGAGCACTTGAGAAATGGGGACATGTTACTGTCTGGGCCTCGCTGTGGTCCTCCCCAGCTTTGGCTGCCTGTTTCTATCCCTTCAGGAAATCAAAGACCAGGAGACTGTGGACAAAGTCATGGAGGCACTGGACTGCGACGGGGATGCAGAGTGCGACTTCCAGGAGTTTGTGGCCTTCATTGCGATGGTCACTGCTGCTTGCCATGAGTTCTTTGAGCATGAGTGAGCTGGTGGGAAGCAGTTCCCTTCTGCTCATGCTGGAGAGATGCAAGGCAGCATTTCTCCTCCAGGAAAAGGACTGGGTGTGATTACAGACACCTTAGAGTTCAGCTTGTGCTAGACTTAAGCAGCTTATTAAAAGTGCTGTGGCTTTGTGAACAAGAAACACCTGTGTGGCTCAGGGAAGGCTATCAGGTAGTGCTCACTGGTCTGGATGCAGTGAGTGAGTGCCTTGCCTCAAGCTCCTTCCCTGCTGTTTTAAGTCAGGAATGTGCATGGGGCTAGAAGCAGAGGGATGCCATTATCCAAGCTTGCATGCAAAGGAAAAAAGGAAATTCAAGGAGGAGGTGATGCAGAGGGGCTGGTTATGGAAGCTTGCTGCTGAGCCCACTGGCCTGAATGGGAAGGCTCCCAGTGATTCCTGTGGGCTCTATGCCTGGCATTAACCCAGGAAACCCAGCTCCTGTCCCCTCACAGGTGCACAGTAGAGCCCACCCATTTCTTGGCACATTGAGACACCCTTGGCTTGCAAGGCAAAGCATAACCATCTAAAAGCATAACCATCTAAAAGCATAACCATCTGACAGCTCGGTCTTTTCTCTTGTTGATCAATCCTACTTTTAGCAGCCTGCACAACTGGAAGCAGCAGCGTATGAGGCTCTTACACTGGAGTCAGCTCCTGGGCCTGGGATATGCCTTGACAAGGTGTCCAGGCTCAGTCAGAAGGGAAGGGGGATTGGCCCAGTGTGACCACAAACCAGGCGCAGCCTCCTGAGTGTGTGGAAATGACAAGAATAAAATGTTGGTTTGGCCTCTGGTGAAAAACGTGTCCTTTTGTGCCAGGCTGCTCTGCACTGAGAAAGGAAGGCTGGGGGATCCGGCCTGAAGCACTGCTGCAGCTCATGCTGTAGCGTGAGTTTCTTGTCGGGCATCTAACGCAGAGTCCCAGCCCGCCCGGCAGGGCTGTGTCGCGTCTCACCACTGAGGTGTCCCGGGATGTCCCGCAGGACAGCAGCATGGGTGTAGCAGACGTCGCTGGCTCCGAAGACGGAGTGAACTGGAGTCTACTGATGCAAGCGTCAGGAGCAGGAGTAAAAGAGAGAGAGATCCTTCTGCTTGTAATCCCCGTAGGTTTTATTCTGTTCCCACGCAGGGGAACTGCACCCACGGAAGGGGAGAGACACAGGAATGGCGGCGGCTGTTACCTCCCGCCTTTATGGAGAAGGTGGGGAGGGGAGGCACGGAATAACAACCAATTCAAGGAAGGGGCTACATTTGAAAAGCCCAATGACAAACAGACGAGAACAGAACTTAGGAATAAACATGAGGGATTACAAAGAGCAGCATGGGCACTAAGCCAACCTGGAGCAGCCTGGGAAAGTGAGGCTTTTCAGCCAGACTGACCGCAACAGGCATCGAGCCCCCATTTCCTCCCTGGTGTCACTGTGAGTGGCCGGACAGCCCACGATTGTCACAAGCGCCGTGTTCCACCGGGCTGCCCACACTGCCAGGTGTACCTGCCGGGACAAAGGAACTGAGGGGGAGGCCCCTCTGCAGGATGCGACTGCTGCTACGAGGGTCATCCAGGGGCTTGCAGTGGTGAGCCCTTGCAAAGCCTCAACCCAGGACAACCTCCCCAAAGCCTATGCTTCTGACTTTTCAGTCTGTACCTGCATTCCGCTCAGCAATATCTGTGAGTTGGGCCTTCCTGGCCTGCAGCATCAACAGTGACAGATTCACAGCAAAGATGCTCTCAGATGGCGCTGCGTTTACCTCATTCCATATTTTATAATGATTTCATGCACCAAATGACATCTCTGGACAGGGACCATCTTGCTATTCTCACCAGCCTCCCCCAAGCTGTGCAAGGGGACACTCGGGCAGAGCGAGGCATGCAAGGGACAGCATCTTGTCCTAACACCTAACACAAAAAGCCATTTTGCCATCCCAGGGTAGTGCTCACTTGATGAGAAGCTGTTTAGCATCCAAGTTACTTCCACCACATTTTTAACATGCTCCCCAGGTCTCGGTTTAGCTGCTTTCAACAGTGGTACAGACCTGAGGCCCTTTGTGAGACCAGTGGGTGGGGACACCATCTGTCTCCATGTCCCACAGGTGAGGCAGGGCAGACAGGACTCTCTGGACTGTCTCTCAAGCCTAAACCTGAGCTCAGCAGAGGGCTCTGATGTTTCAGTACAAGGCTCTGCCCGTGAGTCACATTTGAGGGTCACGCTTTTGACTCTATGGAGGATTCAAATGAATTTCCCACCAGGAAGGACACCGACAGTTTTCTACTTATCAACAGTAGTAAAGCTGAAACAAAGAGAAGTACAGCAACAGGAAGGGCCTGAGATTTTTAAAAGATGCAGATTCACTTCTGAAACTAGAAAAGTGTCAGAGGGGCAGATTTTGTCCATCCGTGCTGTATTGTACCTCTGCTGAAACACGTTTTCAGAATTTAAAATGCTGCAATTACTTTCTGCTCTGCGAGATTAGAATCTGCACTTTTATGATCTCCCCAGATAATTTTAGGAGATGTGCATCTGTGAAAGGGAACCCTCTCTGTGGATCAGACAAAAAATTACCAGCACTGTAAGAGCACTTACAGACACCCCTCCCCTCCCAAATGTTCTTCCACACAGGATCTTACCAGGAGTGCTGATTGTTGCTCATCTGAAAAAACATATACTTTATCTTAACTGTTGATGGAAGTGGATCCAGGCTGAATCACTCAAAAGTAGACCGCACGTGCTGACAGCAAGGAAAAAAAAAGATCTTAAAAAGAAAACTATGGTTTTCTTCCCACAAATGAGGTGCAGACTTTTACAGACCCCAGAAAAGGAACAGACCAAACCACAGCACCTTCAACTGCATTTGGCAGAGAAAAGTGGCAGAAATAAATAATGATTTTGCAGTTACCTTTGCTAGACAAGTTTTAAGGAATGCTAGAAAAATAGCACTTTTATGTTTAGGTGAGAACAGGGTTAAATAATCCAGAAGTGACTGGAGGAAAATGCAGTGGTGTATATTATTTTAATAACATATATTGAAATACAAAAAAATAGAACTCTGCTTATATGGCACTGGCATAACCACACCACACCATAAAACCTGGTGTGCCTAGTTCCTCCTAAACAAAACAAAACAAACTCAAAATCCAAACACAAACACAAAATCTGAAGATTGTAGCAAAAACCCACATTAGAATTGGTCATGACAAGGAATTCTGGCTTGCAAATATCTCATTTGAAATATCTGACCACATAAATATTTAAAGTATATTAACCAGCTGCTTCCCCTTTGCCACTAATAAATTCCTGGGTAACAATTAATAAAAAATAAGGGCATTAAAGCAACCTCATAATACTGTTGCTAAAGTGTCATAAAGATTTTAAAATGCTGGTATGAAGTGCTGGCTCACAAAGAACACTGATGCAATAAAGGCAGATTCATTAATGTTTACAAGGTTATTTAGTACTCACTTGCACCCCAGAATAAATCTGAAACATTCTGCTTCAACAGCATTCCTTCAGGGTACCGAGGGCCAGAGAGCCAGTGACAGCAGAACGTTAGTTCAGGAGACAGGGCTTAGAACTGCCTGGCTAGTGCATTTTATATTCCCACAAATCAGGTAAAATCCACCCAACACCCAACCAAAATATCGTCCTTATACTTTTACTACGAGCTAGGATTTCAATGTCACACTCACTCAATTTAAGATGAATGACAGATTTTTGAATCCTCTTCTCATTAGTTTTGAGAAAGATGATTTAAGTTGCTTTGGCATTGAAATCCAGCGTGCTTTAAACACGTCACACAGAGCACTTTCTGGATGCAAGGCACAATGCCTGGCTGGAATTAAAAGTGAGAAAAACAGCAAAGGCTCCAAGATGTCATTGTCTCGGTACGTGCAGTGCTTTTAAACACACATCACATTCTGCAGGATCAATTTGTGCTTGCTTCCTAAATCTACTGTTGGTACAAATGGTTTCTGTAAGCGCCTCACCTCTCTTGCCTTTTCAAACAAAACATTTCCCTTCTTTTAAGAGACTACAACTTTATGGAAGTAAATTAACAAGGATCTAAGTAAAAGCAGGTGCTTTGGTCAGGAACCCTTGAAAGTCTGGGTTAAAAACTGCAGATGACCTGAAAAAAACTCCCAGAGCTCCTCTCCAAGATGGAATGCCCTGTAACCACAGAGTCTTCTGCACACTGTGGGCTGATCGTGGGCCCAGCAGTCTGACCCATCTGCTACACCCCAAAGAAGTTTTTCCATTGAGCTTTGTGCCAGAGAAAGGAAACCACTTGGAAACACACCCTGGAAGTAATGCTGGTGCAGCACATCATTTTGTCTGGATAAAAATTAAACCAGACATGACAATACCTCCCATGAGCCACACTGCAAGAGGGACAGGCAAAGTTTTTTTAAGGACTTCTTACAGCCTTTCCAAATTTCTGCAGCTGTTGGAAATGATGTAACTTTTAAATTTTTTAATTGATGGTTTTATTAAATTTTGTTTTAATTAATCATAACCAGTGTATTAATTACAAGCAGTGTGTTAGTCTTGTATCACTTTTAGCCAGCATTTAGCAAAATTGTCTTAAGTTACTTTTATGGGAACACAGCTTGGGAAAATTACTGAGACTTTAAGTTTTGATAAACTAACTCTGATATGCTTCAATGAACAAAGCCTGGGAGAGAAAGATGTACTGGACATCTGGAATGCAGAATTTATGGACTACAAGGGCGTTTTGCAGAAACCAGAAGATAACAAAGACTCTGTCTGTCTGTTGAGAATTCCCTACTGGAGGAAACAGATACTGAAACCCCTAAAAATATGGACTAATTAGCATGAACAGTGAGGAATCAATAACCAATAGAGGACAGTATACTAATAAATGAAAGAGAATTATGCAATTTAAAACCAATGAACATTAATTTGTTTGCTAAAAATGTAGTAGGTGAAGAAGTTTTGTATCCGTCTCTGTGCAGAGGCTAGAATTTTGTCAGCCGCTTACAACAAACCTCGGCCAGGAATAAAGTAGTGCCTCACTCTCCAGCACGACAAAGACACTTGTTAGAGCGTTTTCTTTATCCTGACAGTTCCGGAGGATTTTGGTAGCGCAGCGGCTGCTGTGGGCCAGCCGGATGGAGTGGCTGGAGGCCATCATCCTGCTCCTGCTGTTTCTGCTCACGCTTCTCCTTTTCAGCTAGCGCTTTCTCCTCAGCAGCCATCAGCCTGGATCGGGCATCAGGCCTCTTTCTGTCCAGCTGGTGCCTTCTGCAGTGTTTTCGAAGGGTACAAACTTCGGTGGATGCCCGGCTGCAAACCAAGCAGGGGCGTGGCCAGTCTGTGCCCGGAGCTGGAGCTCAGAGGCGCTGGAAAGGCTCGGCCATGCGTGGAGCAGTGCTCAGTGGCACCACAGCAGTGACATCATACCAGCCACGCCCCGCCAGCCCCATGGCAGTGATGTCATATGGCATAGTGATGTCAGCATTGCAGCTTGGCAGAGGTTCAAAACACACGAAATTCGGGACCATCCAGGCTTTACAACTGCTTTACCTGCAAAGCAATTGCAGTGAAGCTTTGCAGAAAAAAGCTCTTAAGGCATTAAACTGTCTGAAATGTGAGTGAGAACTGTGCTAAGCCAAGGTTTTGACCTAACAGCCTAAGTTTCAGCATTCATCAAGTCAGATTGGCAAGAGCTGTTTTGAAATGTTTAATAAGCTTTTTGTTTTAAGATTTACTTTACAAGGCAACTTGTCTCACTTTCACCAGTATCTCAATACAAAAGTCTTACAATGCTTTATTTGCTAAAAAACTACAACATGAACTGGGGGTTAGGGAGTTCTCTCCTTTTGCCAACTGTTTTGGTAGGAGGGGTGTCCCACAGCCCACTGCTGGAGGCTGCTGTCCTCAAACACTAATTTACACAAGTTCTGTACATAGTTACAGTCAGAGTGTGCAGCTGTATTATACACCACAGGTAAACACCATCAGGGCCCGTAACTACTATAGAGGAGAGCTTTTTCTTGAAGATTTTAGAGTTTATTTGACTGTGGATAAATCTGATATATAAGGGGACTGACATCCATCTTTCTTAGGCACTGATCCAGGCAGAATTGCCTTGCAGAAAAAACTGGCTCTTTTGCAAACTTGTGCATTATTAAAAAAATTTTACGTAGCTCTCAAAGTCTTTAACAAATCTATAAAAATAATTATTTGCTAGTCTCGTGCTTACCTTTAAACACAGAAGTAGTTGAACAACTTTGTATTCTCTTTCTGCATTAGGTTCACTGCAGTATTAGATCAGGCAGAAACTTCAAAACCTTAAGTAGTCCAACTGTGACTCAACCAACTGGATATTTTAGCCTGAACAAAAGAGTTTAAATACAACTCCAAAGAAAACAAAGGAAGTTTGTACCACAGCAGCTCAAGCTAACTAACACTGAATACGTTTTCCATGGTGGGGGAAAACAGTTACTATTTTAAGCTTTAGCACAGAATATTCAGGGAAAACATACTGAAAGCCCATGCTTTGTAAACATTTGTGCAAAGCATTCAGAGACTAGTGGCTTTGGAATGGATTTTCAAATCCTTGGTGTTATGCAGGGCAGGAATTAACAGCTAACAATATGAAAACAAGCAACTTTACCATGGAGTTAGAAGAGCAAGAGCACTGAAGGCTCTTGCATCAAGTACTTAAAACTGGGTATTACTTTGTAATTTATTATGAAGTTTATAGCATTACAGAGTCCAGCATGGCACCATAAGTAACCTTGTTACAGTATTTGTTTTTGCTTGGTACAAAAAAGCTGAACAGCAGCGTAACTGTTACACTGAATCCGGGATTGGAACAGGTTGGCTTCTTCTGAATAGGGATGAGTCAGGGATTTAAAATAAAAAGGCTGCATTTTTATATCTCAAATATGTGCAAAATTCCTTTCAGTAGAGAATGTGGTAGAGGTGTGTGCAATGTTGAAGGTTATGTCCCAACCCCGATACTACCGATATATTGCAGTCAAGTGGAGGGGGAACTCTGGATGGTTACTCATGACTTTGGGTGCTGTTTCCAGGAGTCCTCCTCACAGCTGGTGTTCTCTCCCCACCCCACTCTATGTCCTTTTATGCAGTGCATCAAGTACTGACATTCATAATTATTCTCCCCGCCTTGCTCCCCGCTAAAATAAAATTGGTCCATGACAGTTCTAATAAGCTTCCTTCAGGAATTCCAGCAAACTCTCCATCCTAAGACAGCTGGGACTGTTACAATGGGTTTATGAAAGCAAATGCAATCTGGGAGATGAAGGTCTGTATGTAAAGAGAAGTATCTCCATTTTCCTAAGGTCTTCAACAGCTTTTAAAAACAGAGCATGGATTCCGATGTTATAATGAGGAAAGTCCCTTGGATTTTGGTGGTTTAGCCTTGATGTGATTTGCTGTTTTCACATGTTGTAGGCAACATAAATAGGATCCAACTGATCAGCTAAAAATCCATCTCTCAAGTGCATCCGTTGTTTCTCGCCACGGGAGTTGATGGGAATGACCCCGGGATCCACGATGACAACGACACCAACAATGAGATAATGCTCCTCCAGGACCACGTTTGTCACCAGTGCGACCAGATCCAGCGCTTCCTGCTCTGCGCCTTCCAGCTCCACCACCACCACCAGCAGGTTCGTCCATGTAAACACAGCACTGTTGGCATGACACACACATTAATGGGGAGGGAAAAATACCCAGACAAGTTATTAAAAGAGATTATTAAAAGAAAGACAAGGCCTCCCAAAGCGTACAAGTAAACCTGAATGCTTTGAGGCTGGAGAGGACCTACAGCCAATGATATACATAATTCATTAGGGCCAAAGGGGAATAAAACATGTGAGAAGACATCGTCCATGAAATCCTTGAGATGTGTTTACCGCACCTACATGTGTGCATTCCGACACAGCCAAGGAAGTTACAAGTTCTTCTGCTTTAGAAGAAATAAAATGATACAGAAGAATAATGCTGAGGTTCTTACCATTCTGCAATGCTCTTATGTGCCCTGATGACAGAGGTTTCTATGTCGATGGGGTGGTACCTCATTCCTCGGAGCTCCAGTGTTTCATCCAAGGAGCCCACCACATACAGGGCATCGTGCCTCTCTGCAATACAGCACACACATTTCAACATCATCACATCTGCAGGACAAACACTGCCACTTGTATGTGCTTATTCCTGACATTCAAGATGTTCCCAGTGCTTCCCAGGGGAAAAAGTCTTTAATACAAGCTCTAGCATTTGGAGAGAATTAAGAGCTCCTGTAGCACTTCTGCCTTTTCACTCCAAGCAACTGAAACCACACTGAAAAGAATTTCTGGGTCATCCAGTTCTGTCCTTTCTCTCATATAATGTAACCTCAGTTCATAAACCCAAGCAAAATCCAACGTTAGAGCATCTTTTTGTTCCACTATTCTTATCAGAGAACTTTTCTTCTCTGATCAACACACTTTTCCAATTTCCAAATTTAACTTTTCTTTTTAACACCAGCTTATACCCACTTGTCCTCACGCCAGCAAAATTCTACTCATCTTCTTCAGATCCCACAGTTTACACAGTAAGAACAACTCTGTCCTCTCCCCAGCCTCAGCTTGAAATAAAAAGGTTAAATAAACAAAGCTCTCCTAGACCCTACCTGAAGGACACACTCTCCACATTCATCCTGTAACTCTGTTCAGTTCAATTTTGCTTTTTCTTTGTTAACTATTTTATAGTTCTGCTCAGTTGTGTCACTGGAGGTGAAAATGATGCTTAGGAAGCTGTATTTCACGTGTCCTGCATGTTAATTCACTGCACAAAGCCTCTTAAAAGCTAAAGGACAACTGACATTGTTGCATGGTGATAAAAATCTCCAAGATGTGTGATTTTTCAGAAAGTTACAAGGCACAAAAACTTGCTATCATTATCCAGTGGCAGCAGTCGGGACACTGACACTATTCATGTAGACACCATCATTCATTTATGTCCAATCACAGAAAACCAGCAATATACATTTGTTACTAAGTTACAAACATTCAAACTCCTTTTTCTTAGGATGTTCAGAGATTTATTTTTTAAATATGTAATAATCAAGAGCTATATCTACTTTGTATTCTGTCTCAACAGAAAACAGAGCAGATGGAAGATAAACTTTTCCCAAATTTAGACATTTTGGCTTAGATCAAAAAACCCCCCACGATTAACAATTTATTTTCTTTACTGGAAAGCTTCTCCTGTAGACCTTTAACTTCAGAAAGACTGCAAAATCACTGGTGCCTGTGACACGCACTTTGTACTGGCTGACAGCAGACAGCCACAGAGACACGTTGCTCTCCAGCTCCAGAGGAGGCACCAGGATGGACTGGTGACCTGAATATATACTGGGGAGAGGAAGCAATAGGAACATGAAAGTTCAATTAATGCACATGGCATGTTTCAAAAGGCAGAAAAATTTGCAGCTTTGTGAGATGTGCTGCATTAGAGTAGTCATTTGGTTGAATCAAGTCAGGACTCACTAGTTTTAAGAAACACTTAACTGCTTCCTTTGGCAGTATTTCTTACTGCATACCAATCTTGCAGTGAACACCTTAAAGGTCTTGTAAAACATATGGTTTAATCTCAAAAGACTTAAAAGCATTTACTTAATCAATGCGAAACAGACAGCGAAGTCCCTTTTTTTTTTGTTTTCCTTGAATTTGGTATCCAGTTAATACCACTGGCAAACCTGAAGTTACTCTCAAGTAACAAACTGACTTACATGGATTTTCTTAGCACAAAAGGTGTTTTCTGAACCCACTGAATGACAGAACATCTCCTACTTAATTCAGGAGTCTTCTGTGACAGAAGTCAGCATAAATTTGCTGGACAGCCTAATCCTTGCTGGCTCAGCTTCCCCAGGGAGCCTCACACAAGTGCCCCAGTAGATCCAGGTGTTTCCTCTCACCTCCGCTGGCATCCGTCAGCTCTGTCCTGCGCAGGAAGCCCAGGTACCCGGTGCGAGCCCACACGGTCTGAGTGTCCCCAAAACTCAGGCGAGCTGTAAAGTGATCCGCGTGCAGTGCTTCTTCTCCATACACCGTGTAGTAACCAGTAGCATTGTGTGGGCTGCTCACCCATATCTAGGGGATAAACCAAATCCAAACTGGAATAAACACAGGTTGTTTTGCCAGACACACACAGCATCATTGATTGATGTAAAAGATCTGTTCCACCAACAATTTTGACTACTCCAAAATGCCAGTTTTACTGGAACCATTAACTTCTGACCAGGGAAAAGGAGTTTTATATACAGGTAATTGGGGGATGGTAAAGGCCATAAAAAAATGAACCAGGCATTCGGCTTACTGGAAAGGAACACCTGCTAACCTATTAGCTGGGCATCCTCATTACACAACAAAACATGCCCATAAAACAAGGGTTAAACCAAGCAGCCAATTACCTTATTGCTGCTGCCCACCAGTGGGAGTACACCCCAACCTGTTCTTGCTGCCAGGCAGACACAGACTGGTGCCCTGGTCTCACCTCGTGCTGTGCAGCCACACGTGCAGGAATGCAAACAGTGCCAGCTCTCTGTGGGGTTCATTCCCGTGCCACACCAGGGTGATCCTGGCCGTCCCACTCAGGGGAAGGAGGGCATTTATCTAACAGGAGCTATCGATGTATCGCATCACTGCTGATAAACACAGTGTAACGGTACCAAACCTTTACCTCTCCTAAATGCGAGTCTCCCAGAGGTCCCTTGGTTTCTGTGTGTGCTATGATGACCTTTACTCCCGGAAGAATCTCGAATAAGAAGCAAATAAAAATTAAGAAGACAAATTAATCGAAAGAAAAAATAATCAGAAGTCAACAGTCTGTGCTTCCTTTCCTACTCCTTTCTGCACCGTCAGATACCAACCACCTCCTCCTAGCACTGTTACTTAACTTGTTAAATAATTTTAACTCTGAGCAGCTGTTTTGCAGCTTCAGTGTTGGTTTCACACCTAGAAAACGCCTTCAGAAGGCCTCAGATTTGTTTTGGTGGCAGCAACTTATCCTATTGCCTCATGTCATGCACCTGTCTTCACTTTAACTACCCAATCTTAACATGCTCTCCTGGACACGTTCTGATTAGCCAAGCTTGTCCCACATATTCTGTACTGAGATCCAGGTGATGCAGCTCCCTGCCGAGGTGAGGGCCATGAGGACATAACGAGTGTCATAATGGCTTTAAACTGAAAGAGGAGGCTTAGATTAGATGTCAGGAAGAAATTCTCCCCTGTGAGGGTGGTGAGGCCCTGGCACAGGTTGCCCAGAGAAGCTATGGCTGCCTCACCCGTAGAAGTGTCCAAGGCGAGGTTGGATGGGGCTTAGAGCAACCTGGGATAGTGGAAGGTGTCCCTGCCCATGGCAGACAGGGACTGGAATGAGACGAGCTTTAAAGTCCTTTCCAACCCAAACCACTCTGTGATTCTGTGAGGAGGAAGGATCACACAGTCTCTTACCTTCCCAGACTCCATAAGTGGCAGACTGTGTGGAGAACCTCTCTCCACCAAACGCACCCTGAGAAAATAAGAGGATACATTTGTACAAGGCTTTAAGAATTGCTGGAGGTTAAGATTTTTTCTTTTTTTCTTTTTTTTTTTTTTCTTTTTTTCTCCGGGAATTTTCTCCCATCTGTTGCCTAAAAGCTGATAATGACCGGTATTTAAGAGAGACAAAAAATGTAACCATGGAGGAGGGGGAAGGGTACAGCTGGCTGCACTCTCCTAGCTGAGGGGCTTTTTCTTGGGAAGGGCAGAGATACCCGAGATTTTGGCTGGGGGCCAGGGGCTGCCCAGTCACACTTGGATCAGAGGGGACCGGTCTGCAGTTGCTGTGGGAAGAATTTGCTGCCACTGTGGAGTTCCACCTTTTACTGCTTCTACCATGAGTGAGGCTTTGCTTTTAAGAGCAGCTGTTGAACTGGGACCTTAGTAACACCCAACCTCACTGGAAAAGGACCCTCAACATCTACTTGGGTGCACTACGGGAAACCCACGACCCCATCCCACTTCCCCCTCCGAGGGAGTCTCTCCCAGCTGCTTGCAGGAGCCCGGCTGCCGCTGCCCAGCCCCGCTGTCTTCTGCCGCTGCTTCGGATTTTTCACTATACCCTGACACTCGGTGTCTGCCCAACTCCCTGCAGTTCCCTCTATGGCTGCAGAGTTTCTTCTATGTTTTGTTTGCCACCCCGGGGTCTGCCCGCCTCTGTCACTCNCAGGCGCGGGGGAACCATGGCACGGCCCCTGCCCGGCCCGGAGCCACCCGCGCCCCTGCCGGCCGTGGCCAGAGCTGCACCCGAGGGGAAGGTGCCCGACAGCCGGGACAGCGCTGCGAGGGGCTCTGGGCTGCTTTGGTGCTGCTGCTGCCCTTGTTGCTTGTTTGTTTGCCTTGTTATACACATACATGCTGGTAAAGAACTGTTACTCCTTTCCCCATATCTTGGCCTGGAAGGCTCTTAATTTCAAAGTTACAATAATTTGGAGGGAAGGGGGTCATATTCTCCATTCCAAGGGAGGTTCCTGCCTTCCTTGGCAGACACCTGTCCTTCAAACCGAGACAAGAACTTAAACAGAAGTTAAACAGATGTGTTCTAGTATATCCACTGCTACCCTATCCTTAGCTGCACTGACTGAGCTGCAATGAAATCACCCAGTTACTCTCAGTTATTCACAACTTAAGAGTTACAAGTTTCTAGCTGTCTTCAAAACTTCCCTATTAGCATTCCCATAGACCATGTTTCTTTCAAGAATCTGTAACTCTGCTCTCTGGAAAGATGAGTAACTTTTCCCAGAAAAGCCTGAAGGTTGCAGTCCCACCAGCATTTTAAATTCACCTTCTTTTCTGGATTCTCCTGGACTTCTACTTGTCACACTGAGTCATGGTAGAGCATCAGTAGGAATTACAAACAGTAAAGAGCAAGGAGCCTAACTGGAATTAAGGGACACAGTGCAGCCCTGGGAAGGTTAAGGGAACAGAGTTGTTTTGGTTTGAAGGGAAAAAAAAAAAGACTTAAGTGACACTCTGTACTATTTCCACTACCTAAAGGATTGTTAGAGAGCAGATTTCTTGGAATTGCACAGCACAGGGATATAACATGGCAGGGAGTCAGTTGGCTGCTGCCAAGGGTATTTCAACAAACCAATGCACTGAGGCTGAAGTTTCTTCTCCACAGCCATTGAAGAGTTAATGCTTTAACAGACTGTACCTGTCATGTCGAAGTGCTCTCATATCTACATAGACTGTTGTTGGATCTGGTCCTGCTGTTCCCTAAGAATAAGGAGGAAGAAACAAATTCAACAGAAGCCACAACATCCTGCTTTCATTCACACAGCCACGTAAGTTCACAAATTTCTCTCCCTTTTTTACCAACACTTATAAAGCACTTCTCTAATGTACAAGAGATAAAGTAAAGTAGCCCCCCTTTCTACAGTGACTACCGTAGAGCCTTTGCCTTTTATGGAATCAGTCAATGAATGCATAAGTGAAGTATGTGGTACAGGTAAGTCTACGTTTTGCAAAATTTTTAAATTTAAATTCAGCTTTTATGATTTTGAGTAAGCACCTGCTCTAAAACCCACACAGCCAGTGCAAAAGGATGTAAGCATAAACCTATGTGGGCCTAGTCCCTAACACTGCAGAAGCAGATGGACTTTAGGATGTGACAAGCACACATGCATCACTATACCTGTTCAGCCAGCTTGCCCAGCCTGTTTGGCTGACAGCAGGACCACAAACAGAAGTAACAGAGGCCATCAAAGTGTGGGAAACAGAGAGAAAGGGGAAAAAAAGAAAATACAAACAAAGAGGCACTGGAAACATAAGGTACACACAGTAAGACAGAAAACAAAACTTACACTGTTTTAGAATGAAAAGAAAATTTCCATTTCAGATTATTTAAGAGGTTGGCACTTCTAGGTGGTTCTTTGGGAAACATGCAAGTCACAGATTATAAACAAAAGAGGGCTAAGGCAACTCATACATTGCTTTATAATAAATCCCTTCTCCCTCTGTAAGACTGTTTGCAGCTTCAGAAACACCCTCTCAGTGAAGCAGTCCAGCAGGGCTGGAAAACAGGTATTTATCTGTCTGCTAATTTGTATCAAAAGTTTAGTCATTCATTTACATTCATTTAAATCCAATTCATTAAAAAAGTCTAATACACATATCACTTTGGAAGAATGGGAGGAAAGGGGTAGGAAACCCCTTCCACTAAAAAGGGGCTCAAGAATGGAAAACAGAGATGAAAAAGGCATAAAATGAAGGGGAAGCTTAACTGCCCAGCAGTCCTGTATTCCTCATGGGGTTTTTTTTGGAGTCCTTTTCATACTGCCATTCAGTATTTTGAGAAAAACTGTTTTCCCCTTCTTTATCCCAAACCGGCTTTTGAATTTTTTTATTCACACAGGCAATTTGGAAAGCTATTCTTTCACACTTGGCAGCTGAAATGTTTTATTCAATGAATTCAAAATCTTAATTTACAGTCACCTTGATTTCATGTGTATCCTTCCTGTTTTGCCACCTACTGATTCATAAAATCACTCTGACCTTATTTCTTCATAACCATTTAGCTTGGTCTTGTTAAAAATCCTTTCTCCTTTAATTGTGAAAGAAACTATAGAAACTAAGGAAACAATTGTGAATGGCAACAGATTTAGGTAACTCATGTCCCAGAATATCTCTCTTGTAGGAAGCCTAGAACACTGTAATATATTCTGAGAGCTAAAAAGGCTTTTCTTCATCTAGTGGGCACCAGGAAGAAGAAAAAAGGAAAAACAGAAGTTTTGCAGAAGTACAGCAGCCATTTTCATAGAATCCTATTTTATTAAGTGTAATTTATAAAAAAAATTTGGAAATTAAATTTACAATTAGATTTACTTAATCCATGTGCCCTCTAAGATATTTCCCCCACACAAAGCTACATACTGCTGCATCTGAAACCTGAGCACTTTATTTATTAACTCAAGCATCCTCCAAACCCCGGGGTGCTTTCCTATTTTCTAGTCCATGCTTACTTAATACCTAATTTTTCAGATTAAGTTATGGAATATATATATATTATATATTTTTTTAATCTTCTGACTGGAAAAGAAATATCTCATTAAGAAAAAGTTAGACTTCATCTGGTTAAACTACACATAAAATACTATTATCAGCTGAATACTAAACTGTCAAAGGTGGTTCTGCCCCAGTATGTCATTACCTCCAGACTCTGAAGCAGGGCTGAGTACTTTATGGGCATATCCTCCCTCTCAAAACTTCTGATTTTATACTTTTAAGTAAAAAAAAATTCCAGCTCTCACACAAGGTGAAACAAAAATATTTGCATGTTGCTAATACTCATTTGAGATCTTTAAAAGTCAAAAAACCCTGCCAACTGTGTCTGTTTCCCTGGGTCTTATTTGCAGAATTCTGTCTTCCATTTAATTCCACAATACGCAAAACAAGACAAAATCTGAATCTCACAAAAGCTGAAACAGCACTGCTTGTAACGTGTAATATTTATGAATAGGAAGCTGTTTATTTAATACTGCTCCTGCATAGAAGGAAGGAAACAAGTTTCTTAATACTGACCCTCTGGATTGGAAAAGCAAATCAGTTGGTCAATTAGCACAGAAAAGTGAAATTATCATAATCAACATCATATTAAACATCTTATTAAAAAGCTTATTTAACTTGGTGATGAAGCAAGCAAGCAATGGAGCTCTAGTTCATTACAAAAAGAAATCCATTCAGCTGAACATGATTTTCTACCAAGTTCCCAGAGACTCTGTGTAAGGAACAAGCAGTTTACTCTCACCTGTAAGCAAATTGCTACGTTGACCCTGCACCCAAAGGTAGTGCTCACTGCACGAGCAGAGAGGCCCAGGTCTTTGAATAACTTGGAGAAAGATTGGGTGAGGGTGATCCTCGGTCTCTCCTCTGCCACCACCATGCAGGTGCGCACGCAGGACAAGTTAACCCCCTTCATCTGAGAGCGTGGGGGAGAGAACAACACTGTAACTTCCAAGGCAGCAATTCTAGAAATAAACCGTTTTATTTGTGCAACATAATGGCTTTA
Organism: Dryoscopus gambensis; assembly: GCA_013389985.1. Taxonomy (NCBI): domain Eukaryota; kingdom Metazoa; phylum Chordata; class Aves; order Passeriformes; family Malaconotidae; genus Dryoscopus; species Dryoscopus gambensis. The sequence continues at coordinate 8,593 of WEIT01027571.1, read as the reverse complement.
AAGGCACTGGAGTAAGACATGAACTGGTTTAACACTACAGCCATTGTGTAGCTGCAACACAGGCACTCAGCATTTTGGGCTGAAAACCCCTGAAATGTCATTTTGGCACAGGGCTGGGCTCGCCAGAGACCCACTGGCTCCCAGCATTTCACAGCTTAGGTGTTCCAGACATCATCAGCTCCTCTCAATGTGAATGTGAACCTGGAGCAACTGGTTGTGTGCCAGGATTCCCCTTGGTGAGGTCCAGGGGAACAGAGGGACAGGATTTTTTTTGTCTCTATTGAGAGCACACAGTACAGTACAGCCACCTTCGTGAAGGAGCTGCCACACATTCCCAATGCAAGTCCTGAGCAGCTGCGTTACTACAGCTGTGGGAATGCTCCTTCCTCTTCAAGGAAATTAAATCGGAGTTAAGAGATTTCCCTCAAAAATAAATAGATGTATTAGGGTGTAATTGCTGTTGTTAGGAATCAAAGAGTCATATAGCATAGCTTTGAGTGGGAAGGGAAGGATTTTAAAGCTCATCTCATTCCAACCCCTCTGCATGGGCAGGGACATCTTCCTCTCGATCACGCTGCTCCAAGCCCCATCCAACCTGGCCTGGAACACTTCCAGGACTGGGGAAGATTACATCCATTTTAGAACTCAATGCTTTTGGTATCAAGTGATATCTGAAAGTAAGTGAGACTTGCTGAGTTTTGGGAGGCTTTTTTGTTTGGCTGTTTTAGGTGAGGTTTTTTGTGTTTGGTGGGCCTTTGGTATTTTTCCTAATGTTGGTGTGTGTGTTTTGTCTAGGATTTTTTTTTTTTGGTGTTGGGTTTTTCCCTTGTCTCAGACACAAACAAGTTGATAGGCTTGCTATGTATTTTGCCCAAAATCTCAAAAACATCCAGCAGCACAGAGGTTGCACAAATGACTAAAACTGAAAATAGAAGACTTCTTGTTTTTTCCTCCACCAGAAAAATGGAAGCTGAATCTTCCAGCACTCTCAACACTCCCCAAAAATCAAGTCATAATGGAAGGCTCTCACAGAAACACTTAAAAACTCATCTTCTCCAAGCCAAAATGAAGTATTTTTAGAAAGATACTTATGTGTTTATGTCAGTATGTGGAAAAATGAAGCCCACTCACCCGGAGAACATCAGTCTGCGTCCCAAGGCCCTTGGTGCACATCTCCATCACGGAGTATGAGCAGAAGGTGACACGCACTTTGTACTGGCTGACAGCAGACAGCCACAGAGACACGTTGCTCTCCAGCTCCAGAGGAGGCACCAGGATGGACTGGTGACCTGAATATATACTGGGGAGAGGAAGCAATAGGAACATGAAAGTTCAATTAATGCACATGGCATGTTTCAAAAGGCAAAAAAATTTGCAGCTTTGTGAGATGTGCTGCATTAGAGTAGTCATCTGGTTGAATCAAGTCAGGACTCACTAATTTTAAGAAACACTTAACTGCTTCCTTTGGCAGTATTTCTTACTGCATACCAATCTTGCAGTGAACACTTTAAAGGTCTTGTAAAACATATGGTTTAATCTCAAAAGACTTAAAAGCATTTACTTAATCAATGCGAAACAGACAGTGAAGTCCCTTTTTTTTTGTTTTCCCTAAATTTGGTATCCAGTTAATACCACTGGCAAACCTGAAGTTACTCAAGTAACTAACTGACTTACATGGATTTTCTTAGCACAAAAGGTGTTTTCTGAATACTGATAAAAAGGTTAATTTGGGTTTCTTTGACAGTTTCACCCATGTCCATTCCCTGGGGTTCTGGAGAAGGCTGGGCACATGTGAGGAGACCCAGTGCTCCAGTCATACCTGCACAAGCACCACAGTGCAAAGCCCAAGCCACAGTAGGGGTCCAGGCAGATGGCAATCTGTCGGGATGGGTACAGCTCACACTGCAGCTTTATCGAGCGGCATAAGGCACTTGTAGCAGCGTGTGACATCTGCAAGAGGAAAACAGGAGCTTTCAGGGACCTTCTGCTAGAAAAAGGGTTTTACATATTTCTTTATAAACGTAAAGAAATGAAATATGATTATCTCTTGGTACTCTACCTTTACTCCTGCTAGTATACCAGTAGTAGACACACTGAAGTCCAAGTACGCCAACATATCTGGAGATGTAGGTCTGAAAACACTAGCCAGCTTCTTTTTAGGCATATCATCTATTTAAAATACATAAGTAGAAAAGAGTACTGTATTATTTTGGGAAACAAGCATAGGACAAAAAAATGTATCTTTAGAGCATTATCATCAGATCCTTCCTATAGTTTCTGGACAGCTATTTTAACACAATGCACAATACATCCACTCAATCAGGCAGTTGTGGTGAAGCAAAATAAATACATCACTCTTCAAACTATATCTGTTTTGGCTACCGTACCTGTATCCAAAATAGTGGGCCACGTTTTAATATCTACAGCTGCTGCAGCCTCCTTGGACCTGAGCAGTTTCATTATAGCTTGGGTGGTCAGTATACATGCAGACTTACTGACCTGCAAAAGGCACGGGATTAAAACCATTGATAAAACCAGGGAATGCATGCTCAAAAGTCATGTCATATGCCTCCATATGAGACAACCAGTAAGATGAAGAGATGAAGAAAATAATTGGAAACAAAGGAAAATAAATCACGACAATAGAAGACCATTTTAAATGAGTTTCTGAAGAAGTCATTATTGACTCAGCCACAGTGAATATTTATTTTCTAGCTTATTTTACACTGACTGTGGCAAAGCAATTCATCAGGCTGCATCAACCATTCCACACTCCCCAAAGCACGAGGAGAGGACTGTCTCATACCTACCTCTACAATCATTTTGACAGTGGGCAGAGTGGTAGCGAGGTTTTGCGGATGAGGTGGGCGTACAGTGATGGGAACACAGCCAGCGTACAAACAGCCATAAAAAGTTGCTATCAAGTCTACTCCTGGAAAGGATATTTGTGAAATTAAAGCCATTTTTATCAGAACAATAGGCCTCTTTCACCAAAATCAAAATACATAATGTTATTAACATGCAAAAATTTGTCACAAGTGTATCTTCAAATCAACAGGCTGCTCCACACCCAGCTTAAAATGTTTTGCATTTAAGAGTTAGCAAAAACTATTCCAGCCCAATCAATGGACACAACTTCTTCTCTTGTGCTGTGTGATTGTGGGTTTTGCCATCTGTGTTGCCTTACCTGGTGGGTAAACCAGAGCCACGTGGTCACCAACACTCAGCCGTCCCTTCTCCAGCAGTGCGACTGCCACTCTCTCTGCCCTCTTGTGCAGCTGCATGCACGAGGCAGTGCTGGCTACAGTGCCCTGCACAGGAGACAAGTGACAGCAGAAACCTTTATAAGAACAGCAACAGCTTAGTGACTTGGATATTGGCATGGAAAGGTGTAAACTGTGAAAGGGTTTTGTCCTGGAGACAGGTGAACACACCAATAGGGAGCACTGTAGCTCATTAGTCCCCAGCTATTTAAGACAGGTGTTCACCAACAGGTAATTTCTTTGTGTCCAAGTTTTCTGTTTCCTTCTGCAGAGTCTCCCTGTCAAGGGTAAACTTTGCCTGAACAAAGTGACCCAGGAAAGGGCTGCTTCATACTAGAAAACTTCCCTCAAAATCTTCTTTACTCTGAGAGAATAAACCATTTTAACAATAACAATTTTGAAACAATTTCTTTTGCTAAAGCGCAGTCTCAAAAGGAAAGTTAGAAAGTTTGAACTATGTCCTAAACTCTTTCGCCTCTCTGAATGAGACCTAGAGATCCTTCACTTCCCAAAGATTGCTGCTGGACTTTCTGGAAGACTCCTGTCTGCAGTACAGCACAGCACAGCACAAGGCAGATCCAGTTTGTCCCTGGGCTGCTGCTGTCACTCTATGTGCTATTCTTCTTGAGGGCAGAGCCCAGCCCAGGGCAAGGCATCAGGGTCCCCTGCAGGGTGTGACAGTGCTCCTGGAAAATTTGACTCCAAAGCTGTCCCAAGGGCTCTCTACTTAGGCTCTAGATCTTCTAATCAGGAAATCCTCAGTTTCTGACTTACAGTTACCCTTGTGCTCAGGAATGATGATAGAATCACGGTTTCCATTAATATGACAAAAGTTGTGTTCCAGCAGGAAATGCAATTACTGCAATGTTTTAAGCTAGGCAGAATGCATACTGAAATTCTAGCTGTGGAATAAAAGATATGGCATAAAATTCCAGAAGTGGAAAAATTTATGCTGCTTACTACCTAGCAATTTTTGTCTGCTTCATTAAAATAATCTGCAACATTTCAGGAAAAGACTTCTAGAAGGCATTTTCTTAGAATCTAAATAATCTTTTGTTTTGATCTCAATCTCCAAGTATGACCAAAAGTGCCTCTCACCTTGGAATTCAACAGAAGAAAGAGTGGATGATCTGGAGTCGTCTGAGCTCGCCACTGAAGAACATCTGCTAAATACAGGAACTGAAATGGAAGAAAAAAGGAGACACTCAGATTCACTCCAAGTGCCTCAGGTTTACTTTCAGCAGAATATCATACCTGGTCTTCTCTCATTCTGAATAAGCTAATTCAAATATTTAATAATACCAGGACCCCAATGTCACCTTTCTTGCCTGGTCATTGTCCTCCAGCTGGCTAACATCTCTCCCTGAGGCTTGTGCAATCCTCTTCCCAGCTACAAGGTTTCCTACGATCATCGACGCAGGACCAACATCTGCATTTTGAAAAGAACAGCACAAAATGAGGAAAAACAACCTAAAGAACGAGCAACAATTCAGCCTCCAGGTGCCCTATATGATATAGGTCTGGCAGGACTAGCACATATTCTGCTTTCCTCACCTGGTTGTTTCTGTCGAGGCTTGGGGAGGTTGGTAACACAGGTGTGGGGACACATCAAGACATTACAAGGATGCAGAGCACCCTCCAAAAAGCGCTGCTTCGTTTCTGAAATGTGAATTCCTCCGAGTGGCGCCTTTGGCAAAGTGTTGGCTGGCACCAAGGCAAGGCAGTACACGCCTACTTGGTGAATGCTATCAATTGCCTTCACAGAAATTGAAAAAAAAAATACATTCCACATTATCAACTGGGATGTAGCTAGAGCAAGAATTTGAATTCAAGTAATTTATAACATTAAAATTTTTACTTGCACCACAATTTGCAAATAAAGGGTCCAATTCTGCACTCACTGAACTCATAGAAGCTGTGCCATGACTTCAATGGGAGCAGGAGCAGACCCAGGACTTTGCTTGTGCCCTCTATCAAGGGGATGCCACCTGCACATTAGGAAAGTCTCATAAAAGTGGGCAAAAAGTGCAGAGATTTTCAAAAGCCAAAGTTATATCACAGCAAATTTAGCATGTATGGCACAATCACAAAAGCGCAGTAGAACATAAAACTCACAAAATTTAGGAGGGAAGCATCTTTGCTGCCTAAATCTTAAGTGTCTCTTTTAGCTATGACACTTCTAAAAAGAGAAACAAAAATATTTTCTCCCAATACCAGATATTCTCTCCAAAAAGATAAGAAAGCTGAAATTAGACAAAAACCATTATTACCCAACTGTCTTACTCGTAAGAGCAAACTTCCCTTAAGTTGCTCTCTGGATCCTTCCCTTCAGTTGTCCCCTTACCAGAGTCTTCCATAACTGATCTCTCCATTTTCACTTCCTTAGAATGTATTAGTTCTAAAACCTACAAATGCAAATCTACCACAGTTCCCCTTCCTCCTGTTCTTCACCCCCAAGGAAATACAGTAAAACAATTACGGGAGAAAGTTTTTAATACTTCTTGATGCAGATCTAGAATAAGGTTGTTAGTGATAAAAAGCTTTCAGGGGCTGTTCTGATACATGGCAGTATACTCGTGAAGATTTTCAGAGGTAACTCTCAGTATGAAATCAGAAGAGACATGTAGCATTAACCCTAACAAAACCCATCACCCTTAGGACTTTGAGAATCCTAGTAGTAGAAAGTTAAGAAAAACATTCTGAAAGTCTTAGTTTTTACAAAATTCTGTTAATTCTCAACCCTGAAAAAATTAGCTTATTACACCTCTCTGTGGTTACACTGATAGGTTTTGCTTATGGAAAGAAAAAAAAAAGCTCTAATATTCTCATTTCATGCATCAGCCTTATTCACCTGGAAAGAGAAAAGGACAGACTGACTACCTGTAGAACCCTGCTCATCCACTGAAAACTATCCTCCTCTGAGGCGTCAGGGCGTTGCTCTGCCACAAGCACTATCCGATCATCATGCAAAACGGGCACAGAAAACACTGCTATCCTAAAACACAAAGGACAGAAGAATGATAGGATGCAACACAGGGTGAAAGGAGCAGGGCTTATCATCACATGGGAATGGCTGCAACCTCTCACGGCACTGTTTCACACACGCAAGCATTATTCATGCCAGATCATCACAAAATCACAGAAAAATTTAGAACCCATGTGGGTTCCTTGCTGTAATTGATTTCTGGTCGGGGTCAGGTGGATTTGCAGTCACCCATGTAGCATGTGTCTGGCAGGCAAGTTCCATACATGCAGGGCCTGCACAAACCTTGCCTATAGAACTCCATCATGCACATTTTAGGACTTTTAGCCCCTAAATACAACGTCCCTTCTGGAAGACAGCTGTGCCAAATTACTGACCACCAGATGCTTGCACTGAAAAATATTTAACTCCCATTTGGGAATTACCTTAGTTTTAAGGCGTGCCTCTTCTGGGATAAAATATTAATAATGACTCAGCCTGGACCGGTTCCAGTCTGAACCCTGAGAGACCCCGCTTATCAGTGATCTCCATCTGGACACTGAGCCATGGACCACTGAAGAGCACTCAGGTTGGTGACACAACACACTATTTCTGAGGGTCCTTCAGGAGCCTAGTTTGTTCTTTAGAACAGGAGGCACAGTTCCTCCCTCAGCCACCCAAAAGGCTCAAGGGACAGAGGTGTTTTACATCTGTCATATGAGCTTCTTCTGAGTGTCTTAAGAGAATCTTTGAAAGAAGTTTTAAATAGACACTTTAAGATCTACCTTTATACTCTGTGAAAGTAATTTGAAATCTCTTATGCATGAAGCAGGGTGTAAATATTTGTCTTCCAAGTCAGCAGGGACAGCACAATTCACAACCTAGTGCCAACTTTCCTACAAAACACACATGAAAATGTTCACATGCATTGCTCCTCTGCATGCCGTGTCACTTGATGACTGTCTGTGGGTTAAAAAAGCCCAGTCAGCAGTGCTGAAGTTTTTAATACACTCACCTTCCCCGATAGACAAACTTCATGGGTTCAACTGCCAACGCAGTGGCTACCACATCATCTGCGTTGTGCCTGCGGCCACTAACTGTCATCAAGCCATCCAATTTTCCTACCACAAACACCAAATAGTCCTGAAAAGAAGGAAGGATTAGAAACAGAGCAGAAAAACCTCCTCACTCCTGGCAATACATGCCTGACTCAAACCAACAATACTCTTGAGATCTATAGGAGGTCAGTGCCCTGACACAAAATCCTGCTGAATTCAGGGGCATCACTTTAGAGTTGGGAGTCAGGACAAAGTAGGGCCCTGAGGGCTTGTTCACACTTACAGGACCCACAAAGCCAAGCAATCCCGTTCTTGTGAAGGGCTGGTCTGATACAGGCATGCCAGCTGCCGTCACTGGGATGGCCTGGAAGAACACAGAAGGATTCAGATACTCACTGGACTGATAAGGACCTTCACTCCTTTAATGCCAAAATACATGAAATGGAGTACCACTGCAAGGAAAAACATGGGCAGAAAGATTGACATGCCTTCAGGTAACTACACATAAGACCACTGTGTTAATTCAGAGCTAAGATCAATTTAAATGCTTACATAGGCACTACACTGGACTGTGGAATACAGAAGCAGCTGATTGACTGCAGATGACATCTGGTATTTTTTGTTGTAAGAGACAGAATGTCTTGTTATGATTCTATGAATGAAGTAAAGTGTACCTGACCAGGGCTTTTTTCTAACTAACTAAAAAACCAAACCAAACCAAACCATAAAACACAGGCACACACACAAAAAAAACCCCAAAGGACCTTTAAGGAATAAATAAGTCTATTTGCAAGAAGAAATACTAGAAATGTAGCAATTACAAAGAAATCCGAACCTCAAATACATTCTTGGTGATTCCGAGGAGGCCAAAGTATGCTGTCCCAGTTGCTCCTGAATTCACACATATTTCTCCAACCTCATCAGCTTTACACAGATAAGGAGTCCCATCCACCTTCACAACACACATGTTGGCTGCAAGGAGGAAGAACACAGAATCACAGTGTTAGTCTGCTCCAGCAGCTGACACACATGGTGCTCTGCCACTGACAAATAAAAATTTTAGTATAAATTATTAATCAGCTACAGCAAAAACACAGCTTGTAAGAGAGCTCTCTTTAGTGTCTTGACAGTGTGTGCAATCTGTTCTCCAAGATTAAGTTCACAAATGCAGTGTTTTTATCCTACAGTGCTTCACAGCCTCCACATCAGCTGCAGCTGAATCCAAGGCACAACGGACTGAGGGAGTTTGATTTACTTAAGACGCAAGATCAAGAAAGAAATCAATAAATCTACCCAGGTCAACACAAAAT
>WEIT01027570.1:543123-558937 GCA_013389985.1 Dryoscopus gambensis | reverse complement strand
GGCCCGCGGCTCGCAGCAGCCTGTCACCCGGTTATCTACAGCCCCTCTGCCGGGGAAAGTGCGACGTGCCCCTATCTGGGGCTTAACCTTGGCCGCGGCCGGGGCCGCAGTGCCGGCTCCTGTGCGCAGCGGCCGTGCCCCGGGAGCCACTGCCGCAGGCCTGCGACGCGCTTCCCAACAAGCCGGGCGTGATTTCCTTGCCAAGCCCCTGCTGTGCCCCTCCAGCTCCTGTTTAGACCACCTAAAGGGACGGGGAACTTGTCCCGGGGCTTTCACAGCCAAGCTTAGCCCGCTGGAAGGGATGGAAGCTGCGGCTGTGTGTCCCTGTGTGGTGGTGGCGGAGGGCCAGCAATCCCTCTTCCCCAAAACAGTGTGACACAGGGTGTCCAGCCCCCGCCTCAGGGGAGTCAGTGAAGAAGGAGATGGACACAGCTGCGTTTCCTCTCACAAAGGGCTGTAAATATCCTTAACAAACCCTGAGCTGTAGCTTTTCCCCTGCTGCGTTTAAATACCTTGTCCTCAGCTGACATCTTCCTTCTACCAGCCAGATTTGGCTGATGTCTCATTTAAGTGGTTTATATAACAAGTGCCTGTTTGCACCGCAGTCCTTGCTCTCCTGTCAGGAATATTTGTGAGAGTTGGTTTGATAGAAATGCTGAAATGAACTCAGGTAAAGAAGGGAGATGGGAATCTGGAAATAAAAGGGGACCAGACTATTCCCTCCAAGCCCACAAGCCACCAGTACAGGTAAAGGGTGTGACCATGCAAGTAACAATTCAAGGATACCCTTAAGGTACCAGAGAATCCTTGCAGAGCCCCCTGACACATATGGTCACACATCCTGCAGACCTCTGACTCTATTTCTGGAAAAAATGAGAATCAGCTCTGTTGCAGGTGCAACATTTTGGGACAGGGGAACTGACAGACAGACATACCTTGCCCTGGTACAGCAGCCAAGAACAAATGTGGCTGCTGCATTTTTCAGCAGTTTCTTCCCCAGGGCTCACAATCATGCAGTTTCAGATTGGTTTGACTGGCATTTTGTTGGGGAAGGAGCTCAAGGTGCACTTCATGCTTTATAAATGCTATGTCCCAGCAAAATGTGGATTTTGAGACAGAAGCCAGGAGGCAATTTACAGTAAGTCCCTAAACAGTCATTTAACTGGCCTTTGTCTGCACCAAACACACTGGAGTTGTAGGGGTGAGTAGATGTCCAAATACCGAGCTGTGTAGTTAAACAGCATAAACAGAAATGATAAAGTATAAATGATGGTGAAAATTAAACTGTGTTAAAGCTTCAGGGTGAATCACTGATATTTTAGGCTGTTGACCTGAAATTGTTCTGAGTGTGAGCATGTCTTTGGCCCCTGGGCTGTGGAGGCAAAGAGAGCTGCTTTTTGGAGGTGGCTGCCTGTTTTTGAGCTGCTGACATGTTGAAGCCCAAAGGCTCTGCATCACATGCCTGGAGAGGAAGAAGAACATAAACCTCCATTATGCCAAGGTCCTTACAAAATGTGTTCAGAAAGACGAGCAGAGACTGTTGTTTAAGCCAAGGGAGCCAGAGCCCTGCCTACACTTGTTCTGTCCTCTATTTCTCCAGTGCTGGAGGAGGTCTGAAAATAAAAGGGAGGACATGAGTGCTGGTAGAAAACTGCTGGTAAGTAATGATGTGTACACTCCACTCAGACTAGCTCTGGGTGATGGGCTGGCAGCAGCATCAGGAGTGTTTTCACACCTGTGGTCCTACGAGTACATACTCCCTTAGTACGGCGGTGGGATGAAATGCCTAAGTAGGCATAACCCACTTTTTAGTGTGTCACAAGTCTCCTCTGGCATTTGTTCTAAAGGCTATAAATGTACTGGTGCTACCAGCCAGAGGAGTTGCATCTTTAGCTCCAGTGGCAGCAGCAAATGCTTTTAGTGCTGCGAGTCCTGGATTCATCCCTGAGGGATGGCAGCTGTTACATAAACAAGGCCTGTACAGTATTAAAACTTGCCCTGATTCAAGATCTGGGATTTGCTGTAATCAGCCCTGACTGCAAAAGAAAAGCAGAGCCAGACCAAAGAGTCAGCGGCAGCTTCAAAGCCAAGGCCTGCAGACCAGGGCGAGGAAGCAACACCTGACAATTAGTTTTCTTAAAGGTGTCCGGGATCTGCTCCACTCCACCCCAAAACAACCATCAGCAACAAATCTAAAGCAATGCTTGAAACAAACTGATTTGAGCCATTGAAGCAGAAAATGGACCATCTCCAGATTGATCAAAGCCCCCAAGTCTCAGTTTGTGGGGGTGTTGGTCTTTGATCATCTATCTCTCCTACTACATCTTCCCCATAGGATCTGAGGACCTGCTTCTGTCTCTTGGGGAACTGGAGCATGTACTGGCCAGGTGAATAAACTGAGCTGAACCCTGGATGGAAACAGAGAGACAGACTTCTCAGGAGATCTGAGCTTGAGGAGCATGGCTGCGCTCAGCGCTTAGTGTTCAGGTTCATATCACTGCAATTAAGACTAGCCATGAGAAAACCCTGTTACACACAGGGCTGGGAAGCAGAGAGTTTCTTATGTGCTGAAGGGATGCTCGTATGTGCTCTGGCTGCAAAGGTCGGGTGAGGGATTAATGGGATGGTGCAGTCAGTGCTTTACTACCTGTAAAATATTGCAATGAGGCACTGAGATTAAACAGCTTTTCTCCTTGCCATGAAAGAAAAGCTGTTCCCCAACAAAGCAGCACAATGTAATTGGACTGATGTCCATGGAATTATGTAGAGTACCAGGAGGGCTAACCAGAGGGGGGAACTGTCACACCAGACTTGCCAACTGCCCAATGCCTCCTTTTAGGGCTATGGACTCTGCGAGCTGGCTGGGGAACACAATATGCTTTGGTCAGTGTGGATGGTCCTTGAGAAGGTGTCTTCCTCTGACACAAATCTGGACACCACTGGGAAGAGCAGTTCTTTCCCCTGTCCCAAATCCCCTTTCCTATGTACCTCATACACAGAGGACATAATCTTCTTACCCTTCCCCACTGGGATGCTTGGTCCAGGGTGCTGACACTTGCATTTTCAGAATGAGTTTCCTGAGTGTGTCCCTCCTGATGAGCATGCTGACAGTTGTTATGCTTGCTAGTGCTTTTTTACTCTCTCGCTGATCAGAGCTCTCAGCCATGAAGTGCAGAACTCACAGATTAATTAGACAGCTCAAGTAGAAGTCCCATGACCAAATTTAGCCTGTAGCATTCCAAACCATAACAAGTCCAGAAATAGGGAGGTCTGAAGAGACTGCATTATCAGCTTGCTCATGATTCTCTATCCCTGTGCAGTGGCCAATCTTTTATTGTTCATCATGTCCAGGTCTCCCTCCCACACACAACCTGTCCAGGACTTTGAGCTTCCAGAGCAGTCCAAAAAATTTCCCATTGCACTGCAACTACTTCAGGTCACTCTTCTAGAAAGCAATAACTTAGCCTCAGCTGGGCTACATGAGCCACCAACCCATGTGGGCAGCTTGGCAGATTGAAACAAGCTGCCCACATAGGTAGGTACAGGTTGCCAACAACTGGAGAGTAAAGAGACATTGCTATTCATTTTCCTTTGTATCTTATACCCACTTTCACAGTTCCAAAGGAAAGAAATTTTTTGTAGCAAAAGCATTAACAAGAAGATCACAGAGGGTAGTAATTCTTAATCCATCATCCTTAGGCTACAAAGTCAACATCCCATTGAGGAGACAGGGAGAGGGACAGAAGTAATGTGGTACTTGTAGCAGGGCTGTCACAGACTGCCGTGGTTTGCTCAATCATTCCCTCTTTCAATCTCACTAGAAAGTAAAGAATTTGGGAACATCAGTGGGCTGGGTTTGTCACTTGAAAACTGTGGATACAAAAGTGCTGTTTACTTAAATCTTTTCTTGCCGTTTTCTGTGTCATGGTAGACTTTTTGTTCTCACAAAATGTTATCAACGATGTTTTGCAAGCTGTGGACACCTGCGACCTTGTTATTCCTGTTTTGATACAAGTAGAACAATATTTTGAGAATCAATTCAGCCATCTCCTCTGAGGGGTGGCTAAGCATTTTGACCAATTAGACTATGAAGTAAGAAATCTATAAAAGAACTGAAAATAATAAAATAATTCACACTTTGCTGCATAAACTCCTGGCTGCTGGCTGATCTTTTCACCTCTCACCCAATGCGGGAAGGACAACACTATCAGCTATAGAAAACCACAGTCCAGTTTCCTGCAAACAATGATGTTAATAATCACCAATAACATTGCATAATAGGTCATTATTGTTACAGCAAGAATTGGGTACAGTTGCTTTTAATTCAAGAAAGGTTATGGTATCTAAAGGATTTGGTCATGGCTTGCAATTGAAGAACTAGAGGCACCAATACTCCCTGCACATATTTAGTGCTGCTAGCATCAGAGTCCTCCTAAATATCCTGCTGCACTGGTCTGGAGAGGGTCATGAGCACTGCCCTCCAAGCTGCCTGCAGCAACACCTGGATAGACACAACTGTCCGTGCTGTGCCAGGCATCTCCCTGTCTGCTGGACATGGATACTTGTCCACAAGACTATGCACACACCACCAGACACAATTCATGCCTACCTGGCTCCATCCAAACCCACAGCATGGGGCTGATAACCTCCCCATATGGACCTGTTACCAAAACCTTTCCCCATCCCAGTCATAGCTGCACAGAGAGGGGTTAACACACTTGGAGCATTAAAGACGCAGCGCCACGAGCCAACCATTTCCTGGAACTCAGTGTTTCGCATGCAACTACTCTGATTTTCAGGGCATGTGAGGCACAGGACCTTGTGGGATGCTAAAGACCTAATCAACATCCCAGGAATCCCTCACTTTACAGAATGGACACTCTCTGAGATCTAACTTTTTCATTACTGCAGTCTCATTGGGTTTACAGCTCTGTAAATGACTCATTCAGGCATTCGAGTTCATGTGCTTTATGTTAGTTCAGTGCTGAACAATCTGTGTTGCTCATCAGAAACTGGTGAGAGTGAAGGCCAGCTCACACAGCACAGGGAGGAGCCGTGATTTCCCCGCTCTTTCCTCAGAAAAATACTCAAGAGAGATATGATGTGTTTGGAACTAGAGAAAAGAGGAATCTTTCTCTTTCCTCCTGACCTGTTTAGCAGGAGGATTTCATTAATATCTTAATACACCTGTGCATTTGGCTTTCCTGGAAACAAACTCTACTTGCTTGTTTGTGCAAAGCTGTTGGCAGTGTGGGCGTTCACATTGTGATTGTGTTTCAGAGGATGAGGCTCCTAAGCTGATCCAGGCAGAGATACCACTCCAGGCTACAGCACTACCACCCATCGCCTTCCCGTCAGTGCATGTGGGAGGATGAACCTTCCCAGCCAAGCTAACGGTGTTTTACTCTTGTTCTCAACAGCTTCTACAAATAGCCATACTTTTGCAACAAATGCCTTTTAGTGTTTTTTTCTTTTTTCAGGTTTTGATCCTCCTGCCCTCTTTCTGCAGCATTTATGCTTGTAGAAGTGAAGGAGTAAAAGGTGCAATGCTGTGCTGTATCACACAGAGATTAAATTCGGTTTGTAATTCATCATTCAGGCCGGGAAGAGAAAGCACTGAAAAAGTATCTTATTTCATATGCTACTTTCTTTGGGGTTTGGGAGAGTGGGATACAAATAAAACCCTCCCAACACAATTAGCAGCAACTTATTCAGAACTGTTCTTTTCTTACAGGGAAAAGCAAGAAGGTTTCAAAGCTGTTGCAAGGTTTTAAGTGTAATCCAGCGCAGAAAACCAGTTCAAGGCAGTTTGTACCTGGACTGATTGTTCGATTTTTCTTCTATAAACTTGATGATTCAGAGGAAAAGATCAATTGAAGGGCAAAGCACTGCCCAAGGACCAGAAGCCGGTGCAGACCTACACGAGTAGCAAGTTTCATGATTCCTACGCCTTGCACCACACCCACGGTTAATGAGTAATCGATAGAATTCAGCAGCACGGGTCAGGCTGGAGCCTGCCTGCTCTTACTGGCACAGCACTGTGTTGTACGGCTGGTTATTTGGTGAAGTTAGTGGAAAGGACAAACAATGCTGTGATACAAAAGCTGGAGATGTGTCTGGATGAGCATTAATGGGCTGGGATGCATTCTACCTATACCACTCTGGCTTTGAGAGCTAGGTCCTTTCAGCTGGATCCCTGGTCCATTTCCCATAGGCTGCAGAGGTGCAGCAGTGGCTTTGGTTAGCCTGAGGCATGCAAGGAAAAACTTCTCTAACCCCTCTCCAAAAGCAGCCCAGGATTGTCCCAAAGCGAGGACATAGAAAGGGAAACAGCCACATCAGAGTGTTATGTTCAGTTCCGTTTGCTTTTCTGAAACAGTTTTTGGGTTGCCCAAGCAGCTAAGGCTGGGGCATTCATAGGCCGTGGCAGGAACTGGTTTAAACCTGACAAAACTCAGATACCTGGTGGTAGCCAGGGCATGATGCAGCATGACCTTCCCATTGGCTCCCAGGGACACGGTCACAGTCTGCTGCCAGGGCAAAGCACCCTCTGTCCACTCCTCATGTGCCTCTGCGAAAACAAAGCTGTGAGTCCACTGAGGTGAAAGCGTCACTGCTTCCAGCTGCATGGAAGCAGCAGAGCCAGGCACAGCAGCAAGGTCACTTGGCTGGCCTGCATTGGGACGTGGGTTTCTTTGAGTTGGCTGCTTATGTGGCTGTGCTGGGCTGGCTGGATGGGCACCACCGGGATGTACCGTGGAAAAACAACATGTGGATGCAGCAGTGACAGCCCTGTGTAAGAGTGCAAAGTGCTGCCTCCTGCTGCTCTTGCTGCCAGCACCCACAATGCTGCAGCTCCTTTGAGCAGCTCCTGGTCCCTGAGCTGCACATCAGACATGGACAGACACCACCTCTTTCATCTTCCAGCAGATGATGAGCTTGCCACTAGCCATGTCTTCACTCTCATTCCCCCAAATCCTTCCCGTTTCCTATTTGTTGTGAAGTGACCCTACCAGCAAAGGGTCTCGGTGATGCTGCATAGCAGTGACATCCAACATCTTCCTCTGCTGCTCTCTGCTCCCCCAGGACAGAGTTCGTGGGTGCCATCAGCTCTCTCACCATCCTCTGCAGAGAGGCTTGTCGATGACAGCTCAGCTGGTCATTATGTACCTCGCATCTGTGTCCTTCCCCACTCCTGGGAAGGCGGGATGCTCCCCTGGTCCCTGACAGTAGGAATGTAAGGAAAGCAGCATTGCAGGGACTGCCACTACCACTGGAGCTGAGGTCCCTGTTTCCCCATGTGTCCTCAAACGCCGGGGCTTTTCCGTACTGGAAATACAGCCAGCTTGTGTTTGCCTCCATTCTCTCAGGTGTCCCTCTGAGATGCATGGGACAGATAAGCCAGCCTCAGCAAGCACACAGCAAACAGCCTGTGGGGAGAGGGCCATCCCTCTGGAAACAGCATAAACAGCATGAACGAAAAGGGCTTCAAAAAAAGGAGAAAAATAATTAAAAATGCTGGGAGCCCCTGGCGGTGCCTGGAATCCCACGTGGTGGAGAAAAGGCAGTCTGGGATGCCAATTTTGGAGCTCGCCAGTGTGATCAGCCAGTTTTAGAAGCAAATGAGGACAGCCAAGGTCAGAGAGCGTTGGGCCTCTGGGATTGTCGCTGTGCAGCTGAAAACTGGGCGAAAGGGGAAGCTGCAAGTCAAACACAGCTTTGTCCTTGCTGCTGCAGCTGGGGCTGGGGCTCTCCCAGGTCTCAGGGTGGCCAAGCCCCAGGGGCTGGCCTGGCTGCACACGGGAGTAATGGGGACAAGAAGCTGGGGTTTTTTGGAGACCCTTGCTTGGGGTTGCAGGGGAAGGCAGGCAGTTCTGTGTTCAGAAAGCAAGGTGATGGGAAGTTTAGGGAGCAGTGAGTAATTATCAGGGCTTGGGAGACTTGCTCTGTTCTGCTGCTGGGGGAGAAAGCAGAAGAGACAGTTGTCTCCTGCTTTCCCTTCCCAGAAAGAGCAGAAGGTTTCCTGGGGGTTCCTCAGACAACTCCCTATGTACATCTTGCTTTGCTGAGCTAATTGCTTTTGCTTCCTCAGGAAGTGCTGCCTGAGCACCAGCAGCCACCCTGCACTGCCATCACAGCCCCCAGGCTCCTCAGGAGCCCCATGCTCCCCTCTGTGCATTGCTAACCCCAGCCCCCACAGGGCTTGTCTGGGACTGGCACAGTGAGTGCTGGATGAGTATATGTGTCCTGGTGGACTCTTGGCCCCTGAGCGGTGGATTAGAGCTACAAGGAGGCTGGGTCTCAGTCTGGCCGGCCATGGCACTTGTTCAAACCTCCTCTCATTGCTTCAACCATGGGGACAGCCATTGCGGGACACCAAAAAATTTGGGACAAAGCCTATGCAACAGCCTGGGTTAGCCATGCTGAAACCTGCAGTGAAGATGTGCCCCAAAAGGAAATACTGATCAGTCTGAAACCCTGAGGCTGTTAAGGCTGCAGAAATCCCTGAAAAGGAGGGCATATGTCTGGTGTAGGTTTGTTTTGCCACCTGGAGCCATGTCATGTGCCTGTCCCATGTGCTGCAGGCAGGGACAATCCCCCAGCTGTTCTGAGCCACAAATAGGAAAAGCCCCCTGTGTAATCATGGCTTAGGTCAACTGGAAACAAGGCACTCCAGCTGCTGTGTGCTGTTCTCCATCGCAACTTGGGAGGACAAGAACCACCCCAGCTGTGGCTGCAGGGAGGAGAACAGTGCTCGAGGAGTGGGAAGCAGCTCAAGGGTCTGCAGCCTGGTTAATTCAAAGCAAAGACCCACAACACTTAGAATAACAAACACAGCCTAATACTGACAACCAGAAAATAGCCCAGACTCCAGACTCGCCCTGCCCTTTCCCCATGACTGGGACTGCAGCACGTGGGAGCCAGGGGATGTAAAGCCCTTGAAGAATCACGACCACCTCCTCTGGAATGCAGCTACAGGGTGAGAGCATGGAGACAGTGGTGAATTCCTGCGGTGGTCAGCAGCTTGTTCTGTGACCGCAACTGTACCACATCGAAAAATTGTGGCTCAGTTCCTCCTCCTAAAAAATGCATGACTGCTGGAAACCATGTGATAGAAGTGAAGGAGAGTGACTGTATGAAAAGCAGAGCAAGGTATCAAACCACTGCTGGGCACAAGATCCTCCCCATGAGCAAGCAACATCTGGCTTCCACTTAGAGACAAAAGATTGAACCAGTATGAAGCCTAAATCTAATCCTATCCATAAACATAACCCTAACACTAACCCTAACCCTATGCTAGCCTTACCCCTAACCCTAACCCCAAACCCTTAACCTAACCCTAACTCTAAAACATAAACCCTAACCACTAAACATAAACCTAACACTAACACCTAACCCCAACCCTAAAACTAACACTAACCATAACCCGAACCCCAAACCCTAACCCTAACCCTAACCCTATTTACTGCCCACCCCTCAACCCCCCACGGGGGCAGGGTAGGGGGCGGTGTGAAGGGAGGAGCTGGAGGCAAATTAAAAGAAGTGTTGGAATGAGTCCACAGGAAACACAAGTTCAGTGACCAGATCTCCAGTGTACAACATCTGTCAAGATAATGTGATCTCTCAGCAGTTTTGATGTGGTGGAAGGGAGCCACAGAGTTCCCCTGAGAAAGTTTCCCTTCATTCTCTTTATTATTTAGGTCTGTAGGCAGCCCAAACACCAAGATTTTCTAAACCAAAACCCTGGGTGCATGAACAACTGAATGGATCCTTGAAAAGGCAGAGTTAGTGAACATCACTCAGTTCCCAGACACCCCTGGAAATGTGAAGCCCTTTGGGCTGAAAGCTCTAATAAATGTGCCTTTCCTGTGGAGCTCCAGGCTCGCAGGGAGAGAAGGGTTAAAGGAAATGTGCCCTCTCCTCTGAACAGGGCCCTTGCAGGAAAGGCAGTGATCGGAGCACAGATAGCTGTGCCTTGATCAAAGCTCCCCCTCACCAGGCAGTGGGAAGCAAAGCTGTCTCCTTCCTGAAATGATGCATCTGGGGCCAGCAGCAAGGAGAAAGGCAGAGGGATGAACTCCTCCTCCTCCTTCAGCATCTTCTTCAGGCAAAGCTGGGGCTGCTTCGAAGGGAATACTGCAAGAGCCCTTTTTGTCCTCTGGACAATTCGAAGGATGAGGAACAACCCTGCCCTTGCACAGGAGAGGAGCAGCCTCATCTCAGAGCAAGGGAGCAGGAATAGAGCAAGAATCCTGGCTGGTGCCTGCTCTGTGCTGGTGACACAAGGCCCCCAGGTGGGAGGGAGTGGAGGGATGGGCTGGAAACAGATTGCTCTGGAAATGAGGGCCTGGGTCAGAGAATGGCCAGCCAACTTTCTCCTGGGTATTTGCCCTGGCTGTTTAGAAATAGGGAGTTGCCTCCTTGCCCTTGGCAGCCCTGACTTGGCACCATGGGTTTCCCTCTCATGATGCATGTGACACCAGTTCTTGTCTCTGTACTGCTGTGTGTGCAATATGGCCCTGCCCACCTCTACAGTCCAAAGGTTGTGGTTACCCAGCTCCACACCTTTTTCTCTCTGGCTCAGTCCACGGATCCTTTCCTAGGAGAGATTACTAAAGTGTGAGCTTCTGTGGGCTACCGTGACATACCTGTTTGGGGAGGACTCTTTCCAGCTTCTCTCACTACAGGAATCCACATATCAGAGCTGGAAATGGGTTAGCTGGGAAAACAGGAAGCATCTCGGCTACCTCCCATGTTATGCACCACTGAACTGGGAAAAAGAATCTGCTCAGAGGCTGCCACCCCATTTCGCATGGCTCAGTGTAGAGCCAAACTGAAGCAGAAAGCTGGGGGTAAACCCTGGTCTAAGATAGGGTTTGAAGGCCACGGGCCCCAGGGAAGGAGGTGTTACTGGTGCAGCAGCAGTGCAAAACATTGTATGTGAATAAGGAACACAGAAAGGGCAGGGGAACTATTACTCTGCAGACTGAGGAGCCTTGCTCCAGGGTGTTTGTGCTCAGGCAGTCCCCGTGTGACTTGGGAGTGCCTGTCCCTGTGACTGCTCCAGCCCTGTCCCCCACAGGAAATGTGTTTTGCTCTTCAAGCTTAAGCAGCTTCTGGGTTCACATAGGGTGGCTGCCTCCAGGGACTGCTGTCCCTGTGGCTGGAGCACATGTCAAGCCCAGATGACCGCTGACTCATATTCCACCCCTGGACAGGGTGTCCACACTGAGCTCACTGAGGAGCCTGTGCCTGCCATGCCCAAAGCCTCCTTAATCTCTGAGACTGACGAGAAGAATGGATCAGCAGAGGACGGAGCCAGAGCATGAGCAGTGATAGCAGGTCCTCCCGCATCTGCTCCATGGTTATCTGGGCAAGACCATGTCTGTTAGTTGGACATGACCATCATTCTGGGGCTGGTGTTTCTCCTCAGGAGAGCTGCTGGTGAGGTATAATGGAAGCAATGTCCTGAAGGATGAATCACATCACACAGAGTTCATCCATTCCTAAGAAACCTGGAAGGAGCTATTGCTTGCTAAGGCCATGTGAAGAAAGAAAAACCACTGCAAGCAGGAGAAACTGGAGCAAGGCTTGTAAAGGACTGGAAATTCAGCTAAAATATCCAGGGCAGTATATCCTACTGCTCAGTCTGTGTCTATGAGGGCAGAGCCTGGGACCAGGAAAAGTCCCAGGAAGAAGTAAATTAGAAAGACGTTTACTCTGGGACCCTGCTGTGTTTTCCCTCTCATTTCATGTTCCTGAGCTCCAGGCAGGGCTGGTCAGTGGCAGACTGTTGCATGGATGTCCCTTCTCTAAGTAAGCAGTGGAGCACCTCCGCTGTCCCCTGTCCCTCCAGGGAGACCTGTGCCACCCGTGGGGAACCTGCTCAGCTTAACGTACCTGTGTGGTATCCAGAGACACGGGATGAACATCCACCAGCAGCACCTCCTGCTGTTGCTTTGCTCCTTGCAAATGGAGCCCTCCAGCCCCATCGCCATATTCTGGCAGCTGGGGAAGTGCTGATGCAGCTCCTGTCTCATTGCACGTCCCAGCTGGTACAGCAGCAGCTGAGTACGGGGAGTTGCAGCAGCCCAGAGCTCAGGCAGCAGTAAGGCATTCTCCCTGTTAGCAGGTGAGAGATGCTGTGCCCAGCATCCCACTGGTGGAAAGGAATACCAGGCAGTTCTGCAAGCAGAACCCAGGGCAGCTGGAAACCCAGGGGGATGCAGACAGGGTGGCCTCATGTCTGGTTCACCTTCTCAAGTCAGTAAACACAGGAGCCAAGGATGGAGGAGGCCCAGCAGTTCCTCTGGCAGAAACCCTCTGCTGAGAAGCACAGGAGAAGCCCAAATGAGCAAAGAGTGGATGAATAGCCAGTGAGTCAGTGTCCCTGCTGTCCCTGCTTGGTCAGAGCCCAGGGCGTGGGAGGGAGGGAGGCAGAAGGGTTAGGGTGTAGAATCTGTCTGGCTTTCATGCTTACTGACTTACTTGTGGTCTGCAGTTTTATTTTTCCCTGCAGAACTTGGTTCAGTGCTCAGGTAAATCTTGTGTCAGGCACGGATTCAGATGTATTCAGATGTACAAGAGGGCTGGACAATGTCCATGTCCTGGCCACTGCCTACCCCTCCTCCCAGGGGCAGGAGCTCCTCCAAGGGTGCTCGGGGCAGGCAGACCCCTCTCTAGACCTGCAAGTGAGCATCAGCTGTCCTGGGTAAGTTCAGGACACTCCCCTGAGAACCCAGAGTTCCTTTGTCCCAGGGTTCATGGCCTAGCCCTGTCACCTCTGGCATAGCCCCAACCAAACGAGGCTCCCTGCCAGCATGGAGTGGGCCAAGAAGAGCTGAGTTTAGGCACTAATTGTATCCCTGACCTGGAGTTGAGATGACAGAAGTCTCATAGCTCTGCTGAAGGCACAGAAGGATGCTCTAAGGGCATCAGAGCTGCCGGCCACCAGGCAGGAAATGTGAGGGGAAATCAGCCTCATGTTAGGCACATGGTTTTTCTGTGCAGACTTCCTGTGATCCTCTTCACTGAAAGTCTCACCACTCTGGGGACTCTCTGATTCCCCCAGTGGGGCCCCAAAGCTGTCTAAGATAGGACCAAACCCAGAGCTACCTGTCAAGGCTTAGAGATGCTTCATGGGCCATTGTGTCTGCAGAGGGAAAAGCCAGGAAAGAACCAAATGCTTAGAGAGAACAACAAATAAAAAAGAGAAGAGGGTTAAAAATGCAGGAACAGGAACCAGGAAGATGTCCCAGAAAGCAGAGCATCCCCACCAGGCTCATCATTCCCAGAGTTGGTGTATGCTGCCCTGTGATGCTCTGTCCAGGGATATCCAAGGATAAGGCAGCAAGGAAAAGTCCCACAGTCTTTGTCTCTTCCCACCACCCTGCCCAGCCACTGTGGGACACTGGGATT
The DNA here is from genome assembly GCA_013389985.1 of Dryoscopus gambensis. Lineage (NCBI taxonomy): Eukaryota > Metazoa > Chordata > Aves > Passeriformes > Malaconotidae > Dryoscopus > Dryoscopus gambensis. The sequence goes on along the minus strand of WEIT01027570.1, from coordinate 545,518 downwards.
GATAGACCTCCAATCTAACCCTGTTCAGTCTCATTTAAATTTTCATGAGATAATTTCAGTTTTAAGAGCTCTCCTGGAATTACATTGCTTTCAGAAAATGTTTGGCCTGGGTGCTGCTGGCCTGCAAGTTCCCAGTGAGACCAAAGGGAAATGTGTGCACAAAGCCTGAGGAATATTTATCAAGCTGATTTTGAGTTTAGTTCATTAGCAATTGCCTTGATTTGTCTTCCCCTGTTCTTGCCAATTTACCAGGGCAACGTCTTGGAAACTCGCCTCATTTGGAGAGAACAGGATGTAATTAGCCAGATAATCTGCTGATTCCCCTGTCAACCTCTCTGTGCCCGGTCCCAACACACGCAGTGGCTGTGTAGGCTGGATCAGACCTGATTTCTGGTGCTGTTTATGCACTTACTGCTACACAGGCAGGAACTAAGATGCTGTCCTGCCCTCGGGCAATGACAAATCCGCCTCTTGGATCACTCCTCAGGCTGTAACCCCTGGGCTGAAACCATCTGGGAGCTTTTGTTCTGGGGTTAGTTCCCTTGCCAGGGCAATAGAATTCCCAAGGGTATGCGGATACCTATTTTTGAAAAGCATGGGGATGATTTCTTTCCCATGGGCAGCTCATTTCTATTTTCTTGCCATGTCCATCCTTGCTGCTTTTTTTCCAAACCACTAGCTAAGGTCAAGCGACTCAGTCACAAGGTGCAGCACAGCAAGGGCTCAGTCACAAGTCACTGGGCACAGATGGCACCACGTAAGTGACGCCTGAACATTTTAACTGCTCAGGGAAATTTCATGGAATACCCAATGATGCAGAGTCCTTCAGGAGACAGAGGAGACTTTGTTTACATCAGTCCTGAACCTGCAATTCAATCCGTGGGGAGGAAGGAATCAGTGGGCATGTTGCCTATTACAGCTTTCTTCCCTTTACTAAAGACCCCTCAGCAATGCCACGGGGGCTGTACAGCAGTGCCCGTGATATTGGGGCAGTGCTGTAGGTCTGTGGTTAAGTGGTGCCTCCCTTAATTTCTGCCCGGCAGGATGGAAAGGCCATACTGTGTGCCTTGGGCTGATAAGCGTGTGCCACCTTCCGCCCTTGGGAGGGGCCCTGCCACAGAGGTGGGGGTGCAAATACCCTGTGTTTCTCTCAGACCACAAATGAATTTGAGACTCTTTGAGTCTTTGGCTTGTCACTCAGTAGCAGATGACAGCAGTGAGGACCAGAGCAGGGTGTCACAGTGGGTCAGTTTATGGGGACCAAGGGGCAGCAGGAGAGGCTGGTGAGGTGACAGAGCAGGGGCTGTGAATGCCTGTGCCACGTGGAGAGGGACAGAAGCGAGACAACGGGGCAGGGCAGCGAGCACCGGGTCCTGCAGCAGCCAGCGCTGGAAAGGGCCCTCCTGCTGCCAGGCTCAGCACTCTCCACCTTCTGCTGCCATCCTGTTAGGAGCTCTCTAGGGAGGTCTTTCAGCCTGTTTCCCTTGGTTTTGAGTGCAGGGTTATCACACAGCTTTTCCTTGGTGACAAATGAGCAGGTGGCGGTGCTGTGTGAGCCCTGGGACCGGCGGCAGGGAAAGGCAGCAGAGCAGGGACTCAGCTGAGGGCACGTTTTCTGTGCTGAGGGCTGTACAGGCCCATCCCTTTCTGAGGACGAGGACAGTACTGAAGCACAGTAAGAGCTGTGTGAGGGCAGAGCGTGGGCTGGGGCAGGAGTGGCTGGAGGGGATCAGGGTGTGTGGAACTGACAGTGTCCGAGCAGGGGGACAGCCGGACACCAGCACTGCAGCATCCCAGCTGCTTCACCAAGCTGACGGGGAGAAACGTGCCACCCTCAGAAACCTCGTCTTCTTTCCTCTTCTCCGTTCTGGAAGGGCCTCTGAGAGGGCTCTGAAGGGTCCCTCAGGAGCTGTGGATTTTGGGGACAGGTTTTTGATGGCACGTGTGAGCTGTGTACTGGCGGGCTGCTTCACATCAAGCCTGTCCTTTGCAGAAGCAGCATCTGGACATTTGGAAACTCAGCATAAACGCGTTGCTGGAGGAAGTGTCTCAGAAAACATCACTGTTCCCAAAAGCAGACATCACCAGGGTCATATCGAAGTACTACACACACCCCGAGGCCACCTGGGGATGTCCGTGGGGATATTCAGGCCTTCCCCAGGCCAGGTCCCGGCCGTGCCCGGCCATAGCAGGGAGCTTCGCTGCTCTGCCCCCCGCTCCCTCCTCGCGGGATGGCGACGAAACACCTCTCCCCGCTCCTGAGGCCGTGCAACGGCGGATCTTCGCCACGGAGGCAATGCCGGGTGGGGCGAGATGATGGGGAGGCAACTCTCGCCCCGCTCCCGCCCCGTTCCGCCCCGCTCCCGCCAGGACGCGCCGCCCCGCGCTGTTCTGT
>WEIT01027570.1:521271-543090 GCA_013389985.1 Dryoscopus gambensis | reverse complement strand
TGAGTCGCCTTTGGGTGCTGTCGCCTGCGCCGCGCGGTGCCTCCGGGTGTCCCGGTGTGCACCGTTCTCGGGAGGCCGGGGCGGGCAGGGATCTGGCGAGAGGCCGGGCGGAGTCGGGAGGGGCGAGGCTCCCCGGCCCCCTGGGGTTCGGGCAGCCCCCGCCGCGGCTTTTCCCGCCCTCTCCTGCGCTCCGGCAGTTCTCGCCCCTAGGAGTTTCTATTTCGCGCTGGAGAGACAGTGAGGGTCTGATTGCAGTGTTGGTGCTGTCCGCGTTTCCATATGGCGTGGCGAACTGCACTGTTGGCTCCTCGTCTGTGGCTGGTGCAGGACTGGCAGCGGGTTTGGACAGGCTTGTTTCTGATAAAGGAAAGAAACAACATCTTGGCCCTTGCCACCAGTAATGCGTGAAAGAATATGGCCAGAAAAATGGATAGGGGTAGTACTTTAATTATGCAGCTCAAAAGGCTGTGTGTTAATGGAACATAAAAAGCTTCTGGAGAATTTAGGTCTGAACAATTAGCTCACCTCGTTTGCTGATTAAATGTTGGTGGTGCTTATAATTATACACGCGAGCTCAGGCCTGACATGAAACAGCACCAAAAATGAATTAAAGAATGGTATGCCATCACTCAGGTGTGACTCAGTAACTCAGTTTAAAAGTGTGACTTGAATTGCAAGTCAAGAGAGTACTTACTTCACTCTAGGTTGGAGTTTTTTCCCCTTGTTTAATTCTGGACACTCATATTCCTGTGGCTTCATCATTCATGTCTGACAGGTTTTTCTTGAAGCAGTTAAAGCCTGAGTCAGGGAATCAGCACCTTTTTTTCCCAGTCTCTGTCATTTATCTGAGTCTTCTTGAAGAGTTTTGAGTGATAACTCCACTTTTTTATGCCTTCCTCTCTGAACTGAGGATCTGCCCCCAGAAGATCAGAAATTAGCTTTTACTGTTTAGATCAACTCTAAAAGATTTTTATAAAAGCTGGTGGAGCAGTAACTTGTGTTATGTTTCTGGTGCTATTGATGACATTATATCATCAAGTTGGAAGGGGCTGTTGCTGATATTGGGGTACTGAGTGTTTGTTCAGCTATCTATATGTTTTATGGTTTGGGGTTTTTTTCAGGCTCTTTTACCTATGGCAAATGTGGCCATGATTGACTATACCTTGGAGTTCCTAACAGCAACTGGAGTGGAAGAAACCTTTGTTTTCTGCTGTTGGAAGTCAGCTGAGATAAAAGAGCATTTGCAGTAAGAATTTCTTCTTTTTAGTTTATCATGAAAAGTATTCTGCCCTCCCAACAGCCTCAAAGGCCTCACTGATCCTTCTGATGAAAACCGCAGGAGATTCCTTTTCAGCAGTGATCTCCTAACGCATCTCAGAAAAGACCATTCCTCCTGTTTAGGAGGGTGGTTGTGCAGTGTTTTAAAAGGGTTGAGTGTTACGGGACTGCTCCTCACTTCACGTTTTGAGTGCGCCTGAGCCAGGCAATAGCGGGCTCACTGTCACAGGATTCTCCTTGCATCCCCTTACAGGTGTGGCATGCACTGGGACACTGTGTCCTAGTGTGTCCATAGGAACAACCTCTTTATGCCTTCCTGATGTTTTTTTTTTCCCTTGTTCCAGAAAATCCAAGTGGTGCCGGCACACGTCTCCCAACACGGTGCGCTTTGTCACTTCGGACCTGTACCGCTCCCTTGGTGACGTGCTGCGAGACGTGGATGCCAAGTCCCTTGTTCGTTCCGACTTCATCCTTGTCACTGGCGACGTGGTGTCCAACTTCAATATATCCAAAGCCCTGGAAGAGCACAAGTAGGTGCTGGAAGAGTGAACACTTGCCTGGTATGCTGAGACAGTGGTCTGTAGTCTCTGAGGAATGTTCTCATGGTTCTGCCCTCCTTTTCCAGGTTGCGTCGTAAGATGGAAAAGAACGTGTCTGTGATGACGATGATATTCAAGGAGTCCTCGCCTGGCCACCATGCCAGGTGCAAGGAGGATGACATTGTTATTGCTATGGACAGTGCCACAAACCGTGTCCTTCACTACCAGAGAACGCAGGGGCTGAAACGATTCCGCTTTCCTATGGTGCGTCTGGAACCTGGCAGGTGGAAAAGGGCTGTGGTAGTGAAGCAGCCCACCCAAAGAGGAGATCCTCCTTCAGTGAGGGCTGGGAACTGTCCTTGCTGCTTCTCTTGGAGGAGCAGATGATAGGAAGTAACTTGGTGTAAACTGGCTTTTTTTCCCTTAATCTTTATTTGAGACTTGGTGAAATCATGCTGGGACACACGTTTGTGACTCTTTTCGTTTGAACGTGGGGCAGATGTATTTCTCACAGCTCAGGTTTTGCCCTTTATTTCCTTTTCATGATGTAAAACAAGGGAAGGAGATTATTTGTGCCATTGCAGGGGCTCCCAAATTGGGGTGCATATACCATTACCATACACAGACCATTTTCACAGAATCATTTAGGCTGGAAAAGACCTCTGAGATCAGAGTCCAACCGTTGATCACCACCTTGTCAACTGGACCATGGCATGTCCAGTCATTTCCTGAACATTTCCAGGGATGGGACTCCAGCACCTCCCCGGGCAGTCCATTCTAGTGTTTAACAACCCTTTCTTTTTTGAAGTGTCATTGAGCCTGACATGAGGTGGAGTAACAGAGGTGCAAGCAGTGGTACCTCCTGTTACCTCTGTTTGTTCAACTGATAATGTAGTAAATGCTCTGTAAATATCTGTGGAGGCACTTTCTCCATGAGATAGATGGACCAGTTTCTTTCTTCAACTTAGAACTAAGGCTGTGATTGTATAATATTTTCATCCCCAGTCAGTAATCAAGTTATGTCATGTCTTCAAATGGAAGCATAAATCACTGTAGGAAAGCAAAAAGGAAAAACCAAAAGAAACAAAACCCAACAATGCAAAACTGACCCACAGCTGTAGAAATTGCATTTGGATTTATCAAAGCTTTTTTGTACCCTTATAGCTCCCAGAGATTCAGGTAAGGACCCTCCTGGAGGAAAAGTGATTGTTGAAAGTACAAGCTGTTTCTGGGAGACCTGCACTGTGTAAGGGCAGGGGAAGTCTCTGCTGGCTGACACTCAGCTCTTTGTATGACCAGCCTGTGCCTGCTAAGATTGGGTCTAGTGCAGATTGTAGATTTCTCTGATCCTCAGAACTTCAGCTAGTTTAATAATTCAGTCAATACTGCCCCTGGCTTATAGAAGGCTTTTGGGTTTCAGTACTGCGTGAGGCACTCAGGTCATCTGAATGTTTTCCTCTTTCAGAGTCTGTTCCAGAACTCTATTGAGAATGTTGAGGTGCGCCATGACTTGCTGGATTGTCATATCAGCATCTGCTCTCCACAGGTGAGCCCTGCCCTTCCTTACTGCTGGTGTGCAGGGTGTGTGTGTGGCCTGAGTACCAGGTTTGAAAGCAGAACTGGCTGAGCCTGGGTGATCATGTGGTGCTGCTCTGTGGAACGCATGGGGGCTCAGTCTGTTTCTGGCATCCACTGCTCGAGCCAGGCAGAACTACGTGGTGGATGCATCCATAGACTGGCTGATTTGGCACAGAATGAAACTTATTTCAGAAAATAAGTGATTTCACTTTGGGTATAGTAACATCTGTGCAGCAGAGGTGGTGGCTGTGCCGTGGAGAAGTGTTGGTACTTGGAAGCTGGTACCATGTTAGGGTAGCATTCAGGATTATTCCAGCTAAGGCTTGCTAACATATCTTCCAGATCTGATAAAACTTGTCTGCAGCCTTCCTTTGGGGGTGAAACTACAAAGTAAGGCTGGGCAAATTGCTTGGAAATGCTAAAGCAATATTTTGCCCCTTTTGAAAATCAGAATCTGTTCATGGATTCTGTAGGAGTAGTAGGAGGAAGAGATGGGAAGGTCAGCATTCCTAGCAGAAGGAGTCAGAGCTCTATTCAAGGCAAGAGCATCACTTTCCTATATTGTATAACTTGGCTCTAACTGTGTTACTTCCATGTACTTTATTTGTGGCAGGTGGCTGAACTGTTCACAGACAATTTTGACTACCAAACACGGGATGACTTTGTGCGTGGTCTGTTGGTGAATGAGGAGGTAAGGAGAGGGTTGTTACAAGGGAGATCCTGTTACTTTGCCTTAGATACCCTTCTGACATGCTCCTGCCTGTCTCCCAGGTCCTGGGGAACCAGATCCATATGCATGTAACGACAGAAGAGTATGGTGCTCATATTTGCAACCTGCTGATGTACGAAGCTGTGTGCTCTGACATCATCCGGCGCTGGGTTTATCCGCTCACTCCGGAGATGAACTTCACTGATGACAAGAACCAGAGTTACACCCACTCTAAACACAACATTTACCGAGGGGTGGATGTGAGCCTTGGCCACGGTAGCGTGCTGGAAGAGAACGTGCTCATCGGGCAGGGAACGGTCATTGGCAGCAACTGCTCCATCACCAACAGCGTTATTGGGCAGAACTGTAGGATAGGTGAGTGTAAGGATGGGGGATGTGCGAGCCTTGCCAGGCCAGGGCACACATTGTTGGGATTTGGTTTTTTAAAGTGCGTTTGGCGCTGAGAGAGGATGATAGGTGGGTACTGATTGACTGCTAATTGGGAGAAAGGGGAAAAGCTTGATTTTCCAGCAGAGCAAATAGACTAAAGTTTTCGCGGTACCATAACGAAGCTGGAAAGTACTTCATGCAAATGAGTTACTTCAGCAGTAGAGAATGCATGACCTTTACTGATTTAGAGTTGTCATCCACCAACATCCTGCAAATGAGGACATCTGTCCCCATTTTCGTGAGCTATTTCCTAGCAGCTCACTCCTAGCCTTGCTCCCTCCTAGCTCACTCCTTCTTAGCCTTGGCTGGATTTTCTGTTTTCTTTGTGATTTGGCTGTGTTTGTCAGTTGTTACTCTCAAGTCTCTGTAGAGAACAAACTTGTCTTTTGGTTTTAGTTAAGCAGTGGATGGGGGCCTCTAAGGCAAATTTTCCCCTGTCATCTAACATCCATCATGCAGCAAGGGCGTTGGGAGTCAGTAAGATGATTCCTAGTGGACTCAGTAGTGTGGGAGAGCACCAGACAGCCTTGTTCAACATATTTGTACTTGGTGGTGTATAACAGGTGATAAAGTCACTTTGGATGGAGCTGTTCTGTGGGACCGAGTGCACATAGCAGATAATGTGGAGATCCACCATTCTGTTATCTGTGATGAGGCTGAAGTGAAGGAGAGAGTAAAGCTAAAGCCCCGCTGTGTCCTCTCCTCTCAGGTGAGCTGATTTATGTATGTTCTGTCTTCTGCCTCTCTTGGCAGGTTACCAATCTTACACTAAACCATTCCAGAGTACAGGGCTGCCCCAAGCCATTTTGCAGAGGTGGAGGCTGTGCTACTGCTCCCACCTTTTTCTTTGCTTGGCTGGGGCAGTATGGTATGGAATGTAGCAGTGCTGTCTTTGGTTATACTTGTTAGTGACAGCTTGTCTGGAGCTGCTGGTGGAGGTACAAGGGGGCAGTCAGAGTGTTGTTCATTAAGATATGTTTTACATATTTGCAGGTAGTAGTAGGTCCTGGCATCACTCTCTCTGAGGGCACAGTGATCTCTCTGCACCCTCCAGATGAGGAGGAAGAGGACGATGACCAGTTCAGTGATGATTCTGGTGTGAACAAGGAGGAGAGCAAAGTGAAACTGAAAGGTATGAGAGTCTCTGTCTCCATGCACTAAAGCTATGCAGAAGGTTTTGTCTTCCATGATCTTTTGGGGTCTTTACCTGCCTCATTCTAGACACTGCAGTGTGAGCGTGGAGCTTACTGCTGCATTCAACCTGGAACCTGTGTGTTTTCATCAGGGCAAGCAAGGATACTCAGCTGTGTCCAAGGTCTTTGTCCTTGTGAAGTACTGTTTCTACAGTATGGGTTTGTCATGGGATCTAAACATGGTCTGCCAAATGTTGCTGCGGTAGGGAGGAATAAGTCAGTCACTTGTCAAGGCATGTGAGAAGATAAAACCTGAAATACATATGCATCTGCAGGAATCCCTGCTCCCTCTTGATGAAGGCTATTTAGGGGCAGTATACGCAGGTTATACCAGTCTGTTTCAGGTTTGCCTGTAAGCACATCCACACTCTAATTGCTGATTCTTTTTCAGGTTACAATAAAAAGGACGTAGGCTCAGAGGGCAGAGGCTATCTCTGGAAGGCAGATGACAAGAATGAAGAGGATGAAGCAGAGCAGAGACAAAGCCTGTGGGGTAAGGAAAAGTTTTATGTGGTTACCTGGGGGTGAACAGACAGGGATGTGTTGGGGAAACTGGCCAAGAAGGATGCTGGTAATTGTGTCTAGAGAAAGACTTGGGCTTTGTGGTTCCAGATAACAGCTATGTGTAGAGGGAAGGTGAGAGGTAAAAAGCAGGTCATGGACCAGATTCTCTCTTCCTGTGCTCTGTGGAAGGTGTTTACTAGATATTTGCCTTGCACTAACACACAGAGCTATCTGTGCTGGGAATGCTGCACTATGGAACACCAGGCCCTCCCTCAGAGGGAATATGCTTTGGCTATTCCGGGTGCTGCTGGCTTTCTTCCTGCCAGTGACAGTGTCTGCTGACATTGCTCCACTGTGAGTCAGCAGTCTGCACAAAATGCAGTTGCTTCTGTCCCTGTCCTTTGTTGTCTGCCTGCGGACTCTCAAAAAATCCCATTATCCTAGTGCCAGCTGTAGTGTTCCCTCTGCACCAAATCTAATCATCTGGACCTGTAAATAGAAAGCTTCCTTGCAAGGACAGATAGTTGCTGACTTGGTTGGGAAGTCCCTGGGACACCTGGTTCCTCATGGAATATGATAGTTGCAGCTTTTGAGTGCTGAATGCTGCATCTTCTCCTTCCTCAGGCCCAGCTATGCACTCAGAGGAAGAGAGTGAGTCTGACAGTGACCTGAGCATGGGCTCTGAGGAGCTGGACAGTCGGGCAGCTTCCCCTCAGCTGGATGACATCAAAGGTGAGAGATGGGCTCTGAAGAAGTACAGTGCCTCTGCAGATAATGCAGTGTGTGAGGTTTGTGCTCTTGTCTCTGGGTGTATTGGAAGATCTGTGCACGTCTGTAATACATCTGTTTCCTGATTTCACCTCCTGCATTTTCTACAGAGTTCCTTAATATTCTCTGTATTGCTGCTGGGTTAACCTAAGGCAGTCAAGGATGAGAAACTAGAAAAAGAGCCTCTATCTTTCTCATTCCTCATCACTGGACCTTCGTGAGAGAAACCTCCCTGAGCTGTCTGTTTAAATGGCAGTGTCATTGCCTAATTTTAGAGACTATGGCAAGGTCCAGCAGAGTTTCTCTGCATGGGCAGCTCAGTACTGTAATCATGCTGGAGAAATAAATGTCCTTGTAGGAGCGGCCTCTTTGGGCAGAGATGTTTTGTTTTTCTGTTCTGTTGTGTTAAGCTTACGTGGATTTGAAGGAGGTTCAAGCCAAATTGGAAAAACTCAGAAACTTTCTCATGTTGGAATATCCCCCCAAAAGAAATTAAACCAATGAATTTTAGATTTGAATTCATATTTTCAGGTATGGGAAGATGAGGTTTGTCTGAATAGGCAAGGCTAAATTGTGAAAGTATAATAGAAACGCTGCTCTAAAAGGCTGCAGAGGTAAATAGCTTTGTACTGGTTTCTGTGGATAGATCAATGATATCTAGTAAGTGGTTTCTTTGGTTTGAATTATGTTCCACTATTTGTAAGTATAGTTGCTGTGGGTTTGTGTCAGCTTACAGAGAACAAACAGACATCTGTGTCAGAATGCTTTTTTTGTGAAGGGTGTCAGTCCTTCAGTGATGAGCAGTTTGAAGAATCTGTGCTTTTCCCTCACATCTAACTGCCTGTCCTTTCTTTCATTAGTTTTCCAGAATGAGGTTCTGGGTACGTTACAAAGGGGCAAAGAAGAAAACATTTCCTGTGACAACCTGGTACTGGAAATCAACTCCCTCAAGTGAGTTGGGGATGTCCTTAGGGATCCTCAGGATGTCCTTAGGGATGTTGTCCCTTATGCTGAACAGTTGGGATTGACAGCAGATGTGTCAAAAGAAGAGGAAGAACCACGTGAATGCCCATTGTTAGACATTTTATCAGTATGGAGCATGAGAAATGCAGCTTAGACATCATGACTGAATAGCAGCAGGAGTTGGTGGAGAGCACCAGCTGCATCTCTAGCATCCTTGGTGGTTAGACTTTTCCTGCCCCAGCTCTGTAATACGAGATTGAATTGCTGCTAAATAACTGTGGACTGAAGAGAACAAGCCAGTTCTTGGCATGACTGCCTGGAAGTTCGTGCAGGGTCTGCTGCTCTGGGCATTGCAGCATTCAGCCAGCTGCCTGCAGCTGGGGCTGTGCTGTGCTGTTCTGTGGCTTGTCCACAGTATTTTTACAGCACCAAGTCTAGAACACATAATCAGAGTGCCTTTTATCTAGTGTTTCTCAAATCCAAACCTGTTTGCCTTCTTTTGTGCGAGAGCATTCCTACAGCGCTCTGGTAGATGTGAGGGTGCTGTCCCTGCAGCAGCTTGTTCCATTGTGATAACAAGTTTTCAGGACTTGGGGCCTAGTGCAGGGGCTGATGTAATGCAAGGTGGTTTATTGTCTGAATATCTGGAAAACCAAACAAACACACAAAACATAGGTTGAGAAGCTGGAAATCAGATTTTCTGCTTTATCTCTGTGAATAGCCACAGTCTGCAGAGATCAGATGGTGTGAAATGTTGAGGGGTTTTTGCCTTTTTCGTCGTAGGTATGCATATAACATTGGCCTGAAGGAGATGATGCAGGTGCTCAGTAAAGTGATCCTGGAGTTCCCACTGCAGCAGCTGGATGCAGACCTGGACTCCCAGAACTATTTCTCAGCATTACTTCCAGTGAGTCCTGCTCCATTTCACTCTTCTTTGGGCTTGTCTCCCAGTGTGTAGCAGTCTCTCTGTGTGCCCCAGGTAGTTCCTCCCTGAGAAGTCTCTTTGGTTAAGCCTGGAGCCACTTGAACTCCTTGAGTTCATGAGCCTCTTGGTCTTCTGTAGAAGTAAAAATGAACTGAAACTGTTCTTCCTGCTTGACAGAGCTCAGCTGAGACTGTAGGTGTGGGAGCTCTACTTCAGGACCTGCGGTTATTTCTGTTGCCTGTGTGAGACAGTAGAAGTGCATCATTTGTAAAAGAGAAAAGAGAAGGTCTCTTAGAGATGTCTTTACAGGCTTGCATTCCAGCAACCCAGTTCCAGTCCATCTCAAGGCCTGTCCCTGGGGCAGTGGGGAGCACTCCTTTCCCAATGGGATCCTTTCCAAGGTCTTATTTTTTTGCATACTATAATTGGTGCCAATTTTTTTTCAGCCAAATGCAAAGGCACAGTATTACTGGCTTTGTGCAAAGATAAAGTTCTGCTTTGTCTCTAGGGAGATGGGTTGTGTAGTTGGGTGTACTAACTTCAATTTCCTGCCTTATGGCAGACAAAATAGGGTAGGTTCTGTTTTAAAAAGCAGGCAATCTTCTCTTAATGGTTTTGGTCACCTAAACTGAAGTCATTGTAGTATTTTTCTCTCCTTGTTATCGTCCATTTACATGTTTGGCTTTCAAACTCTTCAGATTATGAAGATGCTCTTTCAGAGTGAATAGGTCTGACACATGTTTGGGACAGACTACTTCAATTATTTTTAGGACTACTTTTTTTTTAGGAGATTGAGTTTAAGAGGAACACTAGACTTCCTCATAATCCTTTCTCTGAGGAAGTATGTGCTTTCAGTTGGTGGGAAAGGGTGGAAAACTAATTCTCCTTTGTGTAGGTGTAAGCATTCTACTTAATTCACCTCTTGGACATGTTCAGATGCCTTCTGCAGAAAACATCCATGTAAACTGATCTGTTCTTCAGATGGCTTAGTGAGATTTTGCTGCTCACTCTGTTTAAATTCTGCTTTTGTTATTTTTTCCAGACTGTTTTCTTGAATAGCATGTCCTGTCCTAGAAAAAGAGAATTGAAGGAGGAGGACTGAAGAAAATGTTGGAGCAGGTGTTAGATTCTAAGTACATCTAGACAACAGCTTGTGTGGAATTGGTAGCTATATAGGATGGTGGGGTTTTTTATCCCAGCTGGGATATGGCATCTCTTGGTCTCCTAGATTAAGCTCCTACTCTAGCATGAGTGGGAAAGGAGAATTTCACTGCAGCACCCAGTCAGATGAAGCAAATAAATGCATAAAGTTTTGTGTAATTGCCCCAAACCCCTAGAAGCTAAAGACAATGGTAGTACATGAAGAGTTTCCCTGGGTAACTTTGTCCATATATTTTTCATCAAAGAAAAGCTAATGCTCATGTTCAGCAGCAGAGAGAGCAAGTCAACTCACCTTTAGTGAGAAGTAGTAAAAATCAAAATGTGATGTTCAGAGTGACCATGTCTCATGTCATGGGCAGGTGGCATTTGTCTAGGCAGGGGATTGTGTTCATTTATGAAATACAAATTACCCTTAGATTTATCAAAGAAAGCCAGGTGTCAAACCAACTGACCATCATGGCAACCAGTTTCTCCAGATGCTCTCTTGTAAAGAACACTCAGGAAGTTTCTTAGAGAATCCTTGTCTGGGACAGTTTGTGCCTCGGTTGGTGCCTTCGCTGTGTGCAGAGTTGCTGTGCTGACTTTGTGCACTGCATTCAGCAGGAGCACAGTGTCCTGGTGAGGTACAGGTGTGCGCACTTGCACACCTCGTGTTTGTCACTGTTACAATAACCCAGTATTTGAGATGAGATGTGTCTCTAATAGATGTAGTGAACCAGCCTTCAAAGGCTTGTTAAACACACATCACTGGTCTTCTGAGGCAGCAGCTTTGTGTATTTACCAGCAGTGCTCTGCAAAGACCAGTTCTTCGGGCAGAAGTTGTACAGCATCTGGAACAGTGGCTTCTCTGCAACTTGTGATTCCCTGGTTAGTAAAAAGTACACTCCTTTAATTTACTACTTCTTATTTACACGCTGCCAATCCCAAGCACAGGCTTGGTATAGGTTAGTACATGAGAAAAGCAGTTGCTGCTGAAGTGTGCAGCTAAAACTGCCTCAGGCAATAGAATTATTGGGCTGAGAGCTGCTTGTGATGGAGTAGTTATGGAAAAGTGTTACTTTGTGTGAGATGGAGGTACTTGCATTCTGAGAGTGATGGATATCAGAAGCCCACTGAACCTTACAGACCTGTTTTACGTTTCTCACTCTCTTTGTAGCTCAACTCTGACCAAGAGATGCTGAAATAGGATGGGTTGCTTACGTAAAACCTATGGTAGAGCAGTCCCAGCCAGCTCAGGAGGGGAAGTTGTGGCAATGCCATGGTTATGATACATGGTTTGAATTGAAACCACACTATGTGGTCTGAAGTACTGGCCCCTGAACGTGAAGCTCTAAAGTGTTGCAGGAATTTTAGGAAACAAGCATTTGGTAAAGGATATGCCCATGGAGTTTTTTTTTGGATGAAACATGGAGGCTTGAGAAGTAGAGGTATCCAGTTTGATGGATGTCAGGCATCTTGTTCAGCTCTTGTACAAGTTGTGAAGCAGAGATGGTGAAGAAATAGACCTTTCCCAGAACTGGGATTCTGTAATGGTGTGCATGTGAACACACCATGGGATTGCTTATTCAGGGACCAAATGGATCTCTGCTGTCACTGAAGCCATTTATGGTGATCAGCATAGATGCTGTTTTGGTGTAACAGGTTGGAATGACAGTTTTGTCCATCATGTTTTGCATGTACTTCCTGATGGTGTTCTTTGCTGGTGGTAGGTGTAAAATGATCTTGGTATTAAGACTGTCCTTCCGACAAGAGAGATGGATCACAAACATCCTTGAAGATGTTAGAGTATCGTTGACCAGATTTGATGAAAGATGAGTCAACCTTTCAAAGAAATTTGATTGCTTTCTCCAGACTGTAGATTGTTTTGAGGAGTTACCCCAGGTAGAGTCAAAGCCTGGAAAGTTGTGATATTGTCCATAGGGCTCTCTGTCAGGTAACTTCTTACATTTTTCAGTGTTTTATCAAATCCACATTGGAAGCTTCTAATTCTCCAGCTTAGATTTTCATGAAGCTTCCAAAATAGCCTCTTTGGACATACAAGCTTAGAGGATGTTTTTCCTGGGGGCTCTGTGGGACTGAGCCCTACTTTCCCCATTAGCACCAGTTACAGTGCAGTGCATGTTCTCAGCTTGACATGGTATATTTTTTCTTCTTTCCCTTTTCCAGCAATAGTCACACTGGATTGAGCCCTGGGGTTGTGAGTGTTTTCTTTATAAATAACCTGCTTTCAGAAACTCAATAGCTTCTGGTTAGATTTGTGCCTGCTTATGATTTAAAGGCATTAATGGAAAGGTATTACAAAGTGTTTCTTAGCCTGGAAGGAACTTTCCAATAGCTTTACTGCAGTTGAGGTAAAGATTCCATAGAATAATAAAATGCAAAGATGGTTGTAGAGGAGGGGAGAGTGTTTAGCATTAATCATTTTGCTAAACTATAAAATACTTCCTGGAAATATGCTGCAGAACCCTCAGTTGTTTTGTTGTGATACCGTGATGATCAGGATCATTCTGTGCTGTTACTGTTGTTCCTTAAACCAGCCAATGTACCACTGTAGAGATGGGTTTGTTTGTACTAATCCCCTTCTTTGTTTCTGCTTGAGGTACACAAATTCCAGCACAGCTGCATAGCAAATGTGTCAGAAGAGGTGATGGAGTGCAGTATGCAGAGCGGATAGTCGCTGTTTGCTAGCTCAGGCTACCTTTGGTAGTCCACACCAGCCTGGACTATCTCCGTAGCCTGGGTTGTAGCTCCGCTGTGCGTCCTGGAGCTCTCCCTCTCTCAGGTCTACTGCCTGCTAACAGTTATCCTGGACAGAATAATGCTGATTAACCCCGAATGTAGGTGACTCAAAGCTTCTTCATCACACCCCAAGCCCCTGTGAATTGCCAGTTTCCCTTCAAAACAGACCGTGTATTCCATAAGGAGATGCAGCTGAAGGCACAGCAAACCAGTGTATCTGTGCAGGCATGCCAGGGATGTAGTTTCAGAAATGTCTGCTGTTAAATTACTCCATTTAAAAAGATGTGGAACACCGATTTAATTTCCTACAATGTTTTTGTAGGATGGTCAGGATGTGGCCAATGAAGAATTTTTGTATCTTATCCAAGTTCTGATACCTTTTAAAATTTTTATGGGCAGGGATCTAAGTATTACATCCTATCCCAGATTCAGGTCAGTCTGTGCTGCTTTGCAGAGCTCCCTGCTGCATATTTCCCAGATATGTACAACAAGTGAAAGAGCTGTGGGGGACTCAGACAGAAATATTGTTTGAAGAGGCAGCACTAAAATCATTAAACTTAGGGCTTCAAGAAAAATAAGCCTTGGAGGAGAGAACAACTAATAGTGTAACAGCTTCTTGCCCTTCATCCTTCCCACCCATTCCCTGCAGCAGGCTTCAGGATCCAAACAAGCCTCTAGGCACACAGCGAATGTGTGATTTGCACTTAGGGGCTGCTCTGACGTGTTCCTGTTTTAGGGGTGGTTGTTTTTCACTGTTCTCTTCTACACAGCTGGTAATTAACCTGGCATTATCTTTTTCTATGTTTCCTTATTTGTCCTTCTTCTTTGAAGGAAAATTCCACTGAAATGTCAGCTGCTCTGTGGGGGAGGCTGTGAATAGCATGTAGGTATCTCTCCTTATCAGTCTGCAGTGAAAAGATTTTGTTTGAATACTAGACTCCATTGAAGACATTTATTGTGATGATCTGGTATTCCATCCAGAGAGGCAAAAACAATAAAGCTAATAGATACTCTGAAAGCTGCTTAATAAAACCGGGTTCTGTTCTCGCATGTGAGACTTAAAAGCATCTGTTTCATGGACAGAGAGCGTCAAATACCTGAAGCAGTCAGTCGAATGGTTTTATAAAATGCTTCCCTGGGTCACTTTCTTGGTGTAAAACAGCTGAGAAACAGGGCTGAGTGCACCCATCCATCTCAGCTCAGGAGCTCTTCTGTGTTTTCCCCCTGCAGCTGTTGAAGAACTGGACCCCGTTGTTTAAGAACTACATAAAACGAGCGTCAGATCACTTGAATGCCTTATGTGCCATTGAGGAATTCTTCTTGGAACATGACAGTCTCTGCACATCGATAGCTAAAGTGAGTATCTGCTCCCAAATCTGTTTTTGCTAGATTCACATTGGAATGCATCCTATTTACATCATCACCTCTCTGCTTTAGGGGAGAGAATTTTGGGGTCTCGGTGGAGAGGGTGTGTATAAAATCCATCTATAACAATTTCTTAAAAAAATATATATAGTTCTATGTCTGCCTCTGCCTCTGAGGGAGCACAGCTGAGGGTGAGTATTAATTACCAGCCTGCAGCCTGTGGGGAGCTATTATTTTGCAGCTTCCAGCATAGATGCCCTTGTTGTGTGATGCTGGAAGAGGCCAGAGACTTGCTCTAGGAAGAGATTTACTTCATTTATCTCTCCATGGTCCCTGGGATCTTACTGCTAAATGGTTTATCCTACTTTGGAGTGCAAAGCAAAAAAAGCTGGGAATAAAAGTGGGATTTTATTCAGGCTGAGCTAGTTATGAAATTGGGAAAAAAGGGAACCGGTCATGTGGCTTATTATCTGTCTCCCTGCTTCTGAGAATTTTCATATATTCCTCCTCAAAGTCCTTCACAAATATTTTATCCCTGCATTCTGTCTGCCCTATCACATGGAGAGCATTTGACTTGGATTGCAAGTCTCCTTTAGCAGCAACTCAGGAAGCCCCTGTCTGTTTTGGAAGAGCTCTCCTAGAGCCTTCTTAACTCTTGGTTCCTCAAGAAAGAGTAATCTTAACTTCTGCTACCAGTGCTTCTGCTAATGGCAAAGCACTTAGGACTAGAGCCAAAAGCTTTCAGTTTGGTGAGCCAAAATGTCCTTGAATTACAGCAATTATTTGGCATGTGTCCATTGTTCTAGGGGCCTGGGTTTCCCTAGAGGCTGGGAATTGAAGTGACACTTTATATTCGGAGTTGGCAGCCAGCTTTGTTAGCGCTCTGCTGCAAGGAGACCGATGCGAAGTGCCTGCTCTGCCTGAGCACAAAGGCACCCTGAGAAAGCCTGATCGTGTCTGCCCCTCGCTCACCGGGCAGGGGCTTGAGCTGATGAACGACCAATTGCTTTGACACCTGCCGTAAGGCACTGCAAGGAGAGAGCTGGCAGGAGGAGGGAGCCTGGGGCAGAGCTGGATAGGTTCATGCTCCTCTGCACGTGTCACTGTTGTGTGTGAGCCTGCATCAGTTGCTTGTTGGATCTACTTTGGGGATGGCGTTTGGGTTGCTTTAAAAAGAGAACTTACGTCTTGAACTGACGTCCTCTGTGACCCCTTGTTGCCCACCGCTCTCAGTCATACCCAGCAGCCTCAGAGCTGAAGCTGATGGGGTTTGAACTTTGACTCGTTATGTGTCACAGCATCTGTCAGGAACATAAGGCTTGGTAGGAGAAGCACAGTTATTTTTAACAGCAAAAGGAAAATGAAGCAGACTGAGTTCCTTCTGGTAAAGACGGAGCTGAGAGACACAGATTACGTGCAAACCTTGTACTTGGACGTGAGCTAGTCCCAAAAGAGTTTATAGAGAGCCTGTTGCTCTTTTCTAATTGATGCAGGTGTTGATGACATTTTACCAGCTGGAAATTCTGGAAGAAGATGTAATTCTCAATTGGTTCTCTTTGCGGGACACATCTGACAAAGGAAAGCAGCTTCGTAAAAACCAGCGGGTGAGTCCCAAAGGTGTTTGGAGAGGCAGGGGTGGGGAGTGAGAGAGACACAACAGCTGCTGAAAGAAACTTCCAGTGAAGTTCGGTGTCACTGTCACCTTCTGTGGAGCAGCTGCCATCACATGGTAGGCCAAGAAACACACCAGTGCACTGAACACTAAGCAATACAGATTTGTTCTCCAGAACAGGCATTTCTGTGCATTCTGCCATAATCATCCTGTCTGGATGAGGAATGGAGGTAGTATGAGGATTGTTTTTAGTGGGCTCTCTGTAGCACGAGGCCAGCACTTTCTGGAGTAGCAGCACAGCTTGTCTAAGCCAACACCCATTTGAAATGGGCTTTAGGCCAATGCCCTGTGTGCTGGCCCCATGCAATTCCTTTGAAGCTTTCATTCCTGGCTCAGCAGTCCCTTCACATATATTTCTAAGCATTTGCTGTACTGAGTGGTTTCATTTGGCTTCTGTTGCAAGGAGCATATAAACTTCCCTCCTCTATCAGGCAGAACTTTGTGCTGCAGTTTGGCTGAGCCCTGTTCCAGTCCTCCTCCCTGGATCTGGAAGAGGAGTAGAGGAAAAAACGCCATCTGAAGAACAACTTTGTTTAAAACCTTTGCAAAGTCAGCTATTAGTATAGGTCAGGAGTGCTTTCAGCTGCTTGTTCAAGCCCAGTTAAAACATAAAATGAGCTGCCTTTTTAATAGCAGTTTCTGAGGGACTAGTTTTTTTCCCAGCAGAGTTTTCCTAACATGTCTTAGCTAAGGCGCAGCTGCCATCTCTTTGCTGTCGAGCTCTGAAAAACTCTCAAGCTTTTGTCTTTTTGCTGAGTGTTGGAGGGATTGTCTGACTGGAGAAATCTCCTTCAAAAATTTAATGAGTCTTCATTTGTCTGTAGCACCCCAGTTGTTCATCACCTAATTGTCTCTCTCTCCCTTAATCTGCCTCCATTTCTGTTTCTCCTGGAAACACTTTCTCTCTTATGCATGATAGTGATGCTCACTCACACAGTGTATTTGTTGAGCATTTCCACCATCTCTTGGGTGCCAGTTGTTACCCAATTAGATTTCATTCTCTCTGCAGCTCCAGAAGTTTATCCAGTGGCTGGAGGAGGCAGAGGAGGAGTCGTCTGACGGCGACCAAGACTGACATGGTGGCTCAGCACGAGAAGAGGCTCTCACTGCCTTTCTGGGCCAAGTGGGCAGGGCAAGATCAATGCCAGTGCATGATGTGTAGATGTGGGCCTGACATCGAAGTGACTGACAATCCCATCATTAATTCAGTTGTGTGTTCCCAACTTTGCCACTTCCCTCCTTCCCTCACTTGCACCTTATGTTGCAACCCAGTGTAAAAACCATAAGGGAAAAGCAGGAGGTGGTGATACCTAAAATCCCTCTGGAGCCTGGATATGATGTACTATAAGCTATCTTTTGGGAGGTCCTTGTTACTAATACAAAGGGAGAGAGTAGATGCGAATGCATATGATGCCCTTGTAGATCTAACCATCAGGGTTGTGAAGAATGGTCATACAGCTAAGGTATTTGGAGTCATTGTTGCTTATGGAGCTAAGGGAACTCCTGCTGAAGAGACACTGGCAAGGTTGGTGAGTAAGAGCATGTGGATTAAGATCTGGAGTGCAGGACTGGAATTCAGAAGTTCTTGCGCCTGGAGAAGATGCACTTGTCTGAGGACGCCCAAGGCATTTTGCAGCCTAGAAGGCACTTCTGTGATCTTTCCAAAAGGGAAAATCTCTTGCCATCTGCCATGCTAGGATCTAACACAAGGTTGCACGGTGGAGTTGGTAAAATTATGTGTTTCCCCTGCTGTAGAACTGGGGGTGATGTGTGCTCGGCTCCCCCGCGAGGTTGGCTGATGGTGGATGGCTGTACGGATCTCCGTATCCTGCATGTGATTGTTCTTGTGTGCCCCCAGCTTAGCAGACATGTTTTAGAGAAGTGTCTGTTTCTTTATTTTTTTTTCATAAAAAGGGAGCAGAGGTGCCTGGCTCCTCCCGCTTCATCAGCTACACTTGTGTTTTGCCCTGGGGGCATTGACTGCACCAGCTGCTTTGAGGAGAATGCAAGTTCCTAAGTTCTGCTCCTGTGTAAAAAGGAGTGAATGGTATTTCCGTCAGCAGCACATGGTCTGTGTATCCACATGATTTCAGTTATATAAGCTTACTTACTTCATGGCCATTTATTTATCTGAAAACTTCCCTCAGACAGCAGAGAAAGTGCTGCAAACCCACTGTGAGGCTCTGCAGCCGCAGAGAGCTCGGCAGGCAGCAGGGAGTGAGTGTGCCTCTGGCACAGACAAAATGTGGCAGCAGCAAGGCCTTTAAGAACAGCTTACTTGGAGGTGTGACTGTGCTGTGTTCTCCCCTGCTCTCAAAGAACAGAGTGAAAAGGGTACCGCAACCATCAGCTTGTGTTCATAGGTGGCTTATTTGTTGGATGTGCTGACCTTGCCTCTGCCCCTTCAGGAGGAGCATGGAATAAATCCTTTGCAGGGGGAAATGCACTGGAGCTGCCCACTCAGGATATTTACTTGGCCGTTCCGTGGTGCCACAATTGTCAGTGAGGGGACAGCATGGGATGCTGGAGACCAGGGATACTGCCTCTGAAAAAACTGATGTTCAGGCAGGGCCATCTTGTGCACTCACACTATCAATTGCCAGGATTGTGCATAAATGTCCTTGTTTTCTGACATTGCAAACTCAGTCTTGTAAATGTTGGGGAAATAGTTGGTATCTGAATTTTCTGTATCTGCCAATATTTAATTCAGGGAGCAAATAAAAACTATCCTGGTGTTACCAGCTTGTTTGCGTTTTTGACTTGGAATTATATGTCTCCAGTTGTACATGCCTGGGCGGGGCTTCATGTATAAGTTAAATAACTCATCACTACTTTTTCCTCAGGAGATTTTAAGAACACAAGAGGCAGGTAGGAAATCAGCACAGCACTGATTCGGTGAAAGTGTTCAATGGTAACTCATGACCTCTGTTTGCAACTAGAGAACAATTCATTAAAACTTCTGAACTTGGAATTCTGAAGTGGGTGAGGTTTGGTTTCATACAGAATTATGTTGCAAAGATGAACCTTAAATCCAAAGAAATCTGTTACCATTTGTTATTATGGGAACTGGTGGGGAATGTTGGCTGATAGGCCTTGCGTTGTGCCCTCCCAGTGCTGGGAAGTAGGAACTGGCAAGAGACAGGGAAGGGCAGCTACTCAGCTCCTAGTAAAACCATTTACAAACCAGCTGTAAGACTTGGTAATTTTAAAATCTCCTTGGACATTTTAAGGGTTTTTTCCTTTTACAGGGTAAAGATGGCTTAAGAGTAAATTTAATATGTAGTGCTGTAAATAGCTCAGTTTTGCCAGAAGTTCTTGATTATTTCTGCCAAGTAACAATTCCACTTTTGTTTTTTCCACATTCCTTCCTCCTTTGCTCCAGCTTCGTGGTATGAGCTGCTTTTTTACCCAGGAGTTAAAATTCCAAGGGGAGAATGTTGCTCTATGGCCACATCCTTCAGGCCTTGGTGGTGTGTGTGGTGGGGTAGTTTTACAGATGCCAAGACTAGAGTAGCAAAAAGAAAACAAATTAGGACACTTCATACTCTCCAAGGTGGAGTTCTGGCATGGTGCAGCATCCTTATGGGCTGATACGTGTTGTACTTTTTAAAGGAACATATAATCCATTGCTGAAGTGTAGGGTGGGCTTGATGCTTCCTTGTTTCTTCAGTCAAGATTTTGGTTTGGTTGGAAGACTAGAAATGCCTTTGTGAGCAATCTGGAATGCGGAATCATTGCTACCAATCTCTGAGCAATGTAAGCAAGTAAGTACTTTATTTTCCTATGGCTGAAATAACTTGTCTGACTTCCCATCTGACAGGGATGGATGGATGTCAGTCATCTGGTGTTCCTGTATCAAACCCATAACTTCAGTTAACAATAGTAACCCTTTTAAAAGAAGATAATAGTTTGGTGTTACTTAAAGGTGTAAGTGATGGAACTCAAGTACATCCACCTCTGCTTTGGGCTGTTCCGAGATGCACTAAAATGTCTGAAGCCTGTTTACTCTGTAAGGAGAAGCGATGTTATCAATGCTGCAATTTTTAAGTTGCAATAATTGCAAAAATAAGCCAACAGACAGTTCAGAAACTCTTCCTTGTGGACCTTAAAGTGCTCAGCACGATCCCCTCCTGCTAATTTCTTTGGCACTGTGTTCTTAACTTCCATTCAGTGAGTCATACAGCACAAGGCCTCTGTGAGCAGTGAAACCCATCTATCGTTTAGTCTATTCAGTCACTTGGCCTGTTTTAAAAGAAAAGGCAGCTGTAGCAATGAGATTTCATCTATTACCACCCCAGGGGGTGTGGCACTCCTCCCCTGGCCTGCATGTGCTCCCTTGGGAGCTCAGCACTACCCAAAATTGCCCTTTTGGTAACAAAGGTGTCTAATGTGTACAATACAGGCTCTGAGGTGCATCCATGGCTGTGCTGGGGGGTGGGTGAGACAGTGGCTCTGCCAGGGGCAGACGAGGACTCTTGCACATGTGCCTGCTTTTGGGGCAGGGAGGTGTTGCAAAAAGACTTTAAGATTAGCTCTGTCCAGGTTGACACAGGAAGAAGCAACTTAAACTAAAGTTTTCCATTCCTGACCTGGATTCTTCATTCCAGGTACACCAGCTTTTATCACAGAGCTCCAAGCATGAGGAAATGACAATCTTCCAAGAGCTGATGTGGAAACATGGGAGAGTCTCACACCTCTTACAACTTCTGCTTACCTGAGGACTTCCCTTGATTTTTTTTTTTTTCAATTTAATGTCAGGCTCTTCACCCAGTCTAGCAGTGCTGCCCAGGTAATTGCCAGCAACGCCTGCAGGACTCTTTAATGCATGAGGAGGCTTATTTAGCTCAGCCTGCCTGCCTGCCTACCTAAGGAGCTTGGCTCTGTTCCCTGTAGGATGTCTCTGGCTCCTTTTCCTATGGCAGGGGAGTCTAGCGCTGTGGGCTGATCTAGTCTCATGCCCTGTACAGGCCCATGGTGTGGTGCTTCCTCTGCATTTGTTCCTTCTAATCCCAGACGGTGCAAGGCAGTTCCTGCCCTTCCTGCTGGTGGGTGTTCCCAAAGCTCCATCCACCCCAGCTTTGCTCACAGCCACAACTCCGGGAAACTGCTGATGGAGATGGTTCCTTGGTGCCTGTTGGGTGCTGGCAAGGTGTGCAGAGGGGAAACCAGACAGCCTGAGACTTCTGCGGAACAGAGGCAAGTCCTAGGGGCAGGGGTCACAGTGCTGATGACTGTAGGTTAGAGTGTGCTGGGGTCTGGGGAGATAGAGGATGGGAAGAAACCACACAGCCAAAGGGTGCACAGCTGAAGAGGCCATGGTATGTGGAACAGAGGATGCTCATGAAGAGCAGAGGAGAGAGTCTGCTTGGTGAGGAAAACGTCTGAGCACTAGGGATAGTTGCTGGATGGTGACAAGGGCTCTGGAGGGAAGCCACAGCTGGAGAGGAGCTGGGGTGGGTGGTTGTCCCTGTGTGTGGTAGCCATCAGAGACATGGTATGGGGAGTTTGAAGGGGTCTGTGCATGGGAGGACAGGGTAGAGATGGATATGCCTCATGTTTTGTAAGCTGTATTCAAGGGGCATGTAGCCATTTAAGGAGCATGGGGAAGGCTGGGAGGTCTGTGATAAAGGACCAGGGCTGCAGAGATGGAAGGGGAGGCCTGGGCTGTGGACAGAAGCCGCTTCGGTGGGTGTAAAGGAGGTGTGAAAGCTGAGTGGGAGTGGAAAGCCTGGAAGAGGTATATTCCCAGCTGGCACTGGGAATGTGGGTGCACGGGGAGTACCAGGCTGTGGATAGGAGGACGTGGATGTGAAGTATAAATCCCAATGCGCCCACGGGCGATGGGGCTGGAGGTGCGCAGTCCCAGGGGCCATGCACCCACACGGGGCACAGCAGCAGCAGGGGCGGATCGGTGTGTAGGGGGGTCAGTTCCAAATGAGGGGGTCAGCTCCAGCGCAGGGGGGGGGTCTCCTATC